>VDFB02000003.1:392170088-392218929 GCA_007258455.2 Sequoia sempervirens
CATCAAACACATCCTAGATCTAAAAAAAAAGAGTGACCCCAAAGTAAAAAATGAGGAAACGAGGGCGACGGGGGTCCACGGATGTTTCCAAACAGCCAAGGAGGAAGGGAATTCCGGAGGGAAAGTTTTGAAACCATCGAAACTCAACCAAACTTTGAAGAAACCTTGGCAGTTCATTTACGTACTTCAAACACATCCTAGATCCAAAAAAGGGTGACCCCAAAGTAGAAAATGTGGAAACTAGACCGACGGGGGTCCACGGATGTTTCTAAAACAGCCAAAGCAAGACAAAAGGTAGAAAGGGGATGGGGGACTTTATTTCTCCGCAGATTTGAATACCTCAAGCAGGTGAATTTGGGTAGGGGAATTTGATCGTTTGAAGGCACATGACCAATTTGGGCTTGGAAATGGGGCACGCAAAACAAGATAGGAGCAAAGCAGCCTATCGGGAGTGAAAAAAAGGGGATCCCTGCCTACGATGGGGCGTGTGTGCAAAACATGCACAACGGCTACAAATAGTAAATGGTTCTCAAATGATGTCATTCCTGGATGGATATTCAAGATACAATCAGCTAATGGTCAACTACAAGGATAGGATGAAGTCCGCCTTCACTACTAAGTGGGGGAAAATTCTTATTGAAGGATGACATTTCAAGACCTGTCAAAGGTCCTTCAAAAGTGTATAAGTTATGGAATATCCCTTAATCTGAAAAAGTGTGTGTTTGGAGTTTTAGATGGAAAATTACTAGGCCACATAATATCAGAGAAGGGAATTTCAGTTGACCCAGATAGAGTGGAATCCATTCTAAAACTAACCATGTCTGGTAGCAAAAAGGAGATGAGGTCCTTTCTGGGAAGATAAAATTTGTGGGAAAATTCATATCTGGGTTTGCGGAGATCATCAAATCAATCAACGAAATCATGAAAAAGGATGCTAAGATTGAATGGAGCAATGAGGCTAAATTTGCATTCTCGCAGATTAAAGAGCTTATTTCAGAGTCACCGGTTCTAACTAGCCCTAACTATCTGAAGCCTTTTTATATATATTCTTTTGCATCTAACCATTCTTGTGTTGTTGTTTTGAAACTACGAAAAGCTGAAGGAGATGAAGGGTTGATTGCTTTTATGAGTTCTCCATTCAAAAATGTTGAAGTTAGATATCTACCCTTGGAGAAATAGGCTTTTGCACTGGTGCGAGTTGTCAAGAAGTTCTGACACTACATCATCTATAGTCAAATTATTTTCATAGTTCGTGACCCTGCTATAAAGTCCCTTCTTATGTAGAGTAAATAGGGAGAGAGACAAGGAAAGTGGATGGAAATATTACAAGAGTTTAATCTTGAAATCCAACAAATGAAGCTAGTCAGAGGACAAGGCTTATCCAAGGAAATGGCAGATGTAGATACTAAGAATACCTGTCAGTAGTACACGATACAATCATTTACAAATTATCCTTGGTACGCTAATTTGATCTTTTTGTTGCTAAATAACAAATTACCTGATAGGATGAATGCCACTCAGAGGAGAGAACTTAGACTAAAAATTTCACTTTACATGCTCAAAAGGGGAGCTTTATACCGAAGAAACTTTAAGGGCATCTATCTACATTTCCTTGATCAACAGCAAGTGAAACAAGCCATAATGGAATCATGGCAAGCATGGTATTGGATATGGTTCTACTAATTCCATGACTCACCAAATTCTAAGATCAGGTTACTACTGGCCCCATGTGTTCCGTGATGCACACAAACATACGAGGACATGTCATACATGTTAGACTTTCGCATCCAAAGAACACAATCCAACAATTCCCCTATAGTCAGTATATGAGGTAAGGCCATTTTCCCAATGGGTGCTATATTTTGTAGGGGTAATTAGCCCCAACTCTTCTGTAGGTCACAAATTAATTTTGATGGCAACCGATTACTGTACGCGCCAAACTGAAGCTCATCCTTGTAAGAACAACACAACCGAATTCATCATCAAATTTCTTAATGAATGCATCATTACTAGGTTTGGAGTACCATTTTCCTTGGTATGTGATAATGGCCCTACTTTCTCATCTACAAAATTTATTCAATGGGCATATGAACATAAAATTGTGTTAAAATATTCTTCTAATTACTACCCATAGTGATTGGAGTAGCTTAGTGTATGAACAAAAATCTGTTGGAAGTAATTAAGAAGGTATTAGGAAGTAATCCTAGGGATTGGTATACTCAACTCAGATTTTCCTTATAGGTAGATAGAACTCGAATCAAGGAAACCTTAGGAAACTCATCATTCCAGTTAGTCTACGCCCAAGACCCGGTCTTTCCTATACATTTACAGATACACGTTCTTAAGTTTATGCAAGAACTCTACTCAAATGATGATAGGATAGAGGTTAGGCTAACCAATTTATTGAATTTGGAAGAACAAAGAGATGTTTCTTTACAACAATTTTCTAAATATCAAGCTGTTGTCAAACATTGGTTTGACAAAAGGGAAAAAATCAAAGCTTTTAGGATATTAGACATGGTACTATTATGGGATAAAGCCAAAGAAAAGAGAGGGGACCATCAAAATTTTGACAAAATTTGGTTGGGTCCTTATCAAATTGCCTAGATCCTCGACAAAAATGCCTTTTGATTGAGTACTTTAACAAGAGAGTCTGTTCCATTTCCTTTCAATGGGTAGTTTCTTAAACACTATTTTGTCCCATGAGGGTCTAATTTTTTGTTTGGTTGTACATATGTAATTAGTTGGCTTTCTTGTTTGTTTGTTTGTGTTGGTTTGTTATCTTTTTTGTTTTTCTCTTGTGGTTTGTATTTTTGTTCTTGTGTCTTGGGGTGACTTCTGTATTGCTCTATTTCAAAGTACGAAGTGGTTATTCACTACATGTTGAAGGTACTAGGAGAGAAGTTGGTTTAGGTATTTTCAGGTATGACTATGGAAATTTTTTGTTTCAAGACTTGTGTCTTGTGTTCTTTTTAAGTAATAGCCTAAAAGGTTAAGAACTAATAGGTGCATTGTAAGTAATATCATAGACCATTGTTGAATTTTTCACAAAATGGATAGAAACATCTATCACATGAAGGCCTATTTGTCCCAAGGTAATTTTATTTTGGATTTAGGTGAAAAATCTAAGTCCTAATACTATCATGAAATCTAATTGTAGTTCTTAACCAGCATTTTATAATGATATATCTAAGTATTGAGGAAAGAGGAAAAGATAAATTATTCAAGTAAGCCTATACCAAGAAAAGAAAAGAGAACTATTAAGTAATGGAAAAACTCAATATGATAAGGGGGTATGTGCAGGATCATGGTGGGCCAAAAAGTGGCTATATGATGGGTATGTGTAGGGTATGTGGCTGACGACTTTTTTTAACCCAAAAATGATGAAACAAAAAGGGTTTTTAAAAGAAATTCTCAGCTTTCCACCAATATAAATTATGCTATACTTTGAATTTAATAAATTATTATTATTAATTTTCTATTTGAATTACGACTAAAGTCTTGATTGATAGGCTCATTGAAAAACATCTATAGCTTTCCAACAGTATCACATTTTTTGAATCTGAAACATGCGTCACATTCTATGCTTCGCATACTATAGGATTAAAAAAAGAAAAATTGAATTTCATGAAAATTTGAGCAAGTTAATGTGGTTAGACATACGAATTTTTATATTTTTTAAAAGTTGTAATAAAAAATTCATAATTAATTATTTACTTAAAAAAAATTACAAAAAAATATTCATCACATCCAGATGCGAGTCCTCTACTTATATCTCAAATATTATAAAAAATATTATCATTTTATTGTGGTTAGGGTGGTTAGACAGAGACCTACTTATTTTTTCCTTCAAATTTAAGTACTCACGCATTGAAATTTCAAATTTCACCAAAAATATATTTTTAAAAATAAACCTAGTAGTTTAGAAACTACATTCAATTTTCTACAAATTCTATTCTTACATATTTTTGAAATAATATTGATAACTTATTCAAATTTTTATGTCAAGTTTCCTAACTCTGATTTTTTTGAATTTTCTGCCACTTAAGGGCCCATTTTTTCCATGATGATCCTGCACATACCCAAGGGTAATCCAAGTATCTCTACCGGGGCTATGGACGTCTTGCTGGTAGTAGACCAATGATTTGAGAGAACTAGAGGTATCTCCATTGGGGCTATGGATGCCTATCTGGCAGCAGAGCCATACCCAAGATATCATTGTGCGATAGTCATAGGGATTCAACTCATGTAGCCTAAATCTTTAATATAGTTATTTCAGGATGAGAAGAACCTTTACTAGAATAGATACACAATACTTGCACACACTCAAATTCAAAGTGATTATTGTTGATTTACATTTGAGATTTGAGCTCAACCCTATTTTCCATGACTAATCATACTAAGGTTTAGAATGTACATGAACCAGAGGTTCGTAGTGACTAAATTCTTCAGTATCTTGAAAAAGGGTAAACCATTTTCCCAACCAAGTCACCAATTGTTATGCCTTGCATAACCACCCCATTTTATTTTTGGTTAAAATGGGTCCCCCTTTTGTTCGTTTGTCCTTGGTGTTCTTGTTTGGGTCTTCGGAGTTTTTCTATTTTCCTCCTAAGTCTTTGCTTCTTTATTTTTACGGGTTCGAAATGTGGACCGAAACAGACCTTGGAACTTTTACAAAGTTCCTATTCTAGTTTTTGTTCTGATCCTAGCCCGACTCCTTGCCTTATCATTGTCTTTGTTGTCTTGTTTTCCTTGGGCTCTTGGGATTTTTTTCTCCCTTGGGTTTTCTTTTGTTTCTTCCCCTTTGTGTTTCTTTTCCCTTGTTGTGGAGCTGAAAACGAAACAAAAACTTAACCCAAAACTTTACATAAGTTTTGAGTCTGGTTTTGGTTCCGGTCCAGCTCCCTTTCATCTATCTTGTGTGGGTATGTGCAAGATCATAATGGAAAAAATAAGCCCTTATGTGGCAAAAAATTCAAAAAAATCAGAGTTAGGAAACTTGATGTAAAAATTTGAATAAATTATCTATATTATTTCAAAAATATGTAAGAATAGAATCTATACCAAATTGAATGTATTTTCTAAACTACTAGGTTTATTTAAAATATATATATCTATTTGGTGAAAATTTGAAATTTCAATGCAGTAGCACTTAAATTTCAGGGAAAAAATAAGAAGTAGGTGTCTGGCTGACCACCCTAACCACAATAAAATGATAATATTTTTTTATAATATTTTACATATAAGTAGAGGATTCGTATCCTGATGTGATGCATATTTTTTTGTAATTTTTTTCCAAGTAAATAATTAATTATGATTTTTTTATTACAACTTTTAAAAAATATAAAAAGTCGTATGTCTGATCACCTTAACTTGGTCAAAACTTCATGATTTTTTTTTTAATCCTATAGTATGTGAAGCATAGAATGTGACACGTGTTTTGGATTCAAAAAGTGTGATAATGTTTGAAAGCTATAGATGCTTTTCAATCAACCTATCAATTAGGACTTTAGTTGTAATTCAAATAGAAAATGAATAATAATTATTTATTAAATTCAAAGTAAAGAATAATTTATATTAGTGAAAAGCTAAGAATCTCCTTTAAAAACCCTTTTTGTTTCATCAATTTTGGGTTAAAAAAAGTTGTCAACAATATACCCTACACATACCCATCATATTGCCACTTTTTGGCCCATCGTGATCCTACACATACCCATGTTTTGTGTGGCTTTGCATGTTGTTTTGGGATGAAATTTTTCCCTGGTACCACTTCCCTTCTTTCTTTTCCCCCTATCGGTTTTCTTTCCCTTTGTTGAGAGCAGAATCAGAGTTGGATCTGAACCTAGAACTTTGCCAAGTTTTGGATCCAGATTTGGTTCCAATTCCACCACTATTCTTTGTTGTCCTCTTCCCTGTTGTGGGACCAGATCCAAATCCAAAATGAAGTATGGAACTTTGACAAAGTTCCTGGTTCTATCTTGACTCTGTATCTGCTCCTGTTGTACCTCTGATGAACATGGTGGTTTTGTACTCATTTTAGCTCTGATTCCGCCTCTGACCAACTCCATTAAATGAAATTAATTATAGCCTCCTCGCATGCATGAAATGTTTTTAAAACCTTAATCAAAGGTTACTAGGCGTATTACACATATTCAAAACATTTTAACAAACAAAGAGCCAAGAGAACTTGAGGAGGAGCACGATTTGGTTGTCGAAAAAGGTGCGTGAGTGGATCCCTGTCACATTGTTAACCTTTGTGGTAGCATTCTGAGGTAGGTGGGTTTCTCCCATTACATTTTCTATTTTTTCCATTTGCTTTGTTTTCCCGCTATTTGTCACGTGTTTTTGCGACTTTTCTCGTGAGTCTTCGCTTGTTTCTTTTTGTGTTGTTTGTGTTTTCATTTGTTGTTCTTTGTTTCATTTCGTTCCCTCTTCCATTTTCCATTTTTCTTCTTGTTATCTCCATTGTTTTTGTTGTCACCTATCATTTTTGTCATTTTGAGAGATGTTTTCATTTCACCATGCCCTAGATTCGATTAGGCCTTCTCCTTTTTGAGGGGTTTTGGTGCCTTACAATTATCTTAAAACCTTTTTCGAACCCCTCTAATATTATTTTTTTGATCTTATGAGTTTTGATTGTAGGGTTTTGGATGCCCTAATTTGAAAATGAGTTGACAAACTGTATGAGTTAGGGTTTTATCTTTCACACCCTTTTCAAGTACCTACCCTAGCTTGATCGATCTAAGAGAACTTGAGGAGGAGCACAATTTGGTTGTCGAAAAAGGTGTGTGAGTGGATCCCTGTCACATTGTCAACCTTTGTGGTAGCATTCTGAGGTAGGTTGGTTTCTCCCATTACATTTTCTATTTTTTCCATTTGTTTTGTTTTCCCACTATTTGTCACGTGTTTTTGGGACTTTTCTCGTGAGTCTTCGCTTGTTTATTTTTGTGTTGTTTTTGTTTTCATTTGTTGTTCTTTGTTTCATTTCGTTCCCTTTTCCATTTTCCATTTTTCTTCTTGTTATCTCCATTGTTTTTGTTGTCACCTATCATTTTCGTCATTTTGAGAGATGTTTTCATTTCACCATGCCCTAGATTCGATTAGGGCTTCTCCTTTTTGAGGGGTTTTGGTGCCTTACAATTATCTTAAAACCTTTTTCGAACCCCTCTAATCTTATTTTTTCGATCTTATGAGTTTTGATTGTAGGGTTTTGGATGCCCTAATTTGAAAATGAGTTGACGAACTGTATGAGTTAGGGTTTTATCTTTCACACCCTTTTCAAGTACCTACCCTAGCTTGATTGATCTAGTCCCATTGGTTTTGGCAAACTCAAGCTCAAATTTTTCCTCCCCATGTCCTTTTTGGGCTCATATTTGACTGGTGTTGGTGTGCAAAGATGATCCTCATAACTCTATGGTACATGGTGGAATTGGATATGGAAATGAATTCATCCAATGAACTTTCATATGAGGTTCTGATTTGATTATGATCCTGAGTCTACCTCTGATGTGTCCTGATCCCGATCTTGATCCCATTAGCTTTGCGAGGTTGGGTCGTCGAATGTTATGGGATATTGAAATTTTGATAGTTTCAATTTCTGATCTGCTTCCAATCTCAGTGTTGATTAATGTTATTTTGTCACCTCTCTGGTTCTTGATTTTCTCCCAGTTCCACTCCCGCCAAGTTTAAAATTTTACTAAGTGTGGAGGATTACCTAAGAAAGAATAGATCGAAGGATGAAAGGATAACATTTGTAATAATTATTTTCATGCCTTTTGTTGGTCTAATCCAAGCTTATCTTGCAGGAATAAACAATTTCAGGAGCATCAAAGGAAGTGTCACAAAAAGAAGGGCAAGTTGCTGAAAGTTCAAAGGGGGGAAATCCCAAGAAGATCAAGGTGGAACAATTGGCCTACACCTCTAGATACAAACACCAAGATGTTACTCTCACAGCTATCAAGTTGGATTTAGAATGGGAAGATATCACAAACAAAAACCTAGGCCCATTCAACTATGAGTGGTTGCTTGTTGAAACTTTTTGTGAAGATGTGAATGGAAGGACTGAGAGAATATCCAAATTTGGGTTGGCACATGTAACACTCTTCCCCCTATCAGTTCAATTCTTGGAACTTATAATCAGAGTAGCAGGGGCTTACAACCCCTTATCAAGACAATGTATGGACCTCTAAGGGAATGTGATCATTGATCTATCTCCACAGATGATAAGGTTCATGTTTAATGCACCTACCCCAAAGAACCCCAAGCAATTGATTGAGGAAAAGGCATTGGAGTTGTTCAATAGGGAAAAGGAAGCCAAGAGGTCCCACATGAACAAGAAATGGTTGAGAACTGAGAAGAATTCCCTCACCAATGTTCTTGAACAGCCCAAGAGGGGAGACTTCAAGAAGGAGATTGATGATCTAATCTTGACGCTTTCTAGAGTATTTGGAAAGAGGGACTCAACATACTTCAAGTAATGGATGTTTTCATTCATTCAAACCATTTTAGATGGTAGGAAAAAATTTGAATGGGGTATGGTTTTATTTGATAGCCTGCATAACCAAATGCTCAAGGTGGGGCAGACCAAAACCTTCTTAATGACTTCTTATGTTATATATTCATCTACAAGGAGGGGCATATTCCCTAGATTAAATGCAGTGGGTGCATTAGGAGAGGATCTTGGACAAAAAAAATCATGGGAACACTATGATCAGTTGGCCCTACAAACTTCACAGCTACACTAGAGAAGGGTCAATGATACATTCCTCTATGTCATCATTAATTGGTTGTTAGGAGATGTTGGATTCAGAATGAGAAGGGAGGTCATGGATTTCATTGTTGAATGGGGACATTGGTACATTGAATACCCCAAATTTTCCTATTTTAGATTGGTAGGATTTGATCGACATCCTCATCAACTGCCAACATGCTACAATGATAGGATTATTCTTATGGAATTCATTTATCAGGCTCTTGGGGTTAATGCAAAATTTTCCAACAAACACGAACTTGGAATCCACAAATTCCCCATGAATTTGGGAGAATATTGTTGTGCCCACAAGTTGGCTGCAAAGGTAGTATGTTAAGAGTTGATACTTCTAAATTTGGGGTTGGATACATCAAGGAAACATTTTGACCCAGAGCACAAAATGAATGGTATTGCTCCCACCCTTTTTGAGAAACATTTTAATTTGCTAGAATATTTGCGGATTGATATACAAGATGATATGATGTGAGGAAAATAAATTATGAAAGGCTTACCATTCCATAGATGATTGAATATGGGGTGAAGGAGGACATTCCTGATTCACTATCAAATGATGGTGTGGGTTTGGACCCTGGGTATGAAGTAGAAAACATAGGCACCAAAAGCTTGGACCCAAGAAATTGGGATGAGGAGGAATTTATTGATATCAAATAGCTTGCTAGAACAATCATGGATAGAAGCATCCAATGGGTAGTCATGAGGATCAAGGAACCAGAGGCTCAATCTTCAAATAAGAGGAAAGTTATGAGTACCCAAGGATACAATAGAACAAAGAGAATGACATCTCCTAAAGAAAAATTGGAGTACTTTCCCCCTACCTCTAGAGGAGATGTTGATCCAGTGATGCCTAATCAAGAAGTTTATGAGTCACAAGGTGTAGAAGCTGCTACTACTAGAAAAGGAGCTTCATCTCAACCTTCCCTTCTAGAGGAGTCCACTAGGAAAGTACTTGTACATATGCAACCTTCATGAGTAGGCTAAAAAATACAAACAAAAATAGGTTGAGATTCATGACATTGACAATGATTTAGAGGCTACACAATCAGATCATGAGCCTCTTGTAACCACAACTATTGAATACATTCACAATGTTGGAATTAAGCATGTTTTAACTACTGAAGACCAATGGAAGTTGTTTGAGGATGAAAATAAGGAGGCTGATGCCAAACCACAAGCTGGGGCACTTGCAAAGCAATAAGAAGATAAGGCCATAACAAAGGCTGAAGAGATTGCAAGGCAGCATAAGGAAAAGGAAGACTTGCAACAATAGAAAGAAAATGAATGGAAATCCAATGTAGAGAGGGAGAAGATGGCCCTCTTATAGAAAATTCATGATCTTGAAGAGGAAAAGGACTGATGGGGAAGAGAGAAACAAGAGCTTGAGGCCAAGGTTGTAGAGGAGGCTTAAAGGAAAAAGGATGAAAAGGAGATCCTGCTAAAAAAGAAGGAAGCAAAAGAATAAACAAATTTTGAGAAAGAATTATCCAAAATGTGGGAAAGAGTTAATCAATTGGAGAAAAAAAGAGTTGACATGTATGAGTAGAGGAGATTGAAAGAGGAAAGAGAGAAAGCTGAAGTTGATAGGATTCCAAAGGAAATGGTAGAGAAAGAGAAACAAGAGTTTGATTCCCAACCTAAGGTGACAATTCTGCAACCTCTCTCCTCTACTACTTCTTCACAACAAGTGGTTACTCCTCCTACTTCTCCAACATGGTTGAAGCTTCACCTAGAGAAAATGCAGATAGTCTAGCACCAGCCCCTAAACTAGGATGACATGATGAAAGAGATTGAGAAGGTGTTGTGCCCTTAGCACACACGCCCCGTTCGGAACATGGACCCTCTTTTCTTTCGCCTTGTTGGGACGTTTTTGTCTCCGCCTCATTTTGTGTGCCTCCCATTTTTTATGTCTCGAATGGTCGACGTTGCTTCAAAGTCTAGTCATAAATCGACCATGCCTCCCCCCTTTCAATTTAACTGCGTTCCAGCACCTCGCGGAGTCACTCTGGTAGTTTGGCCCTGCCAACGGCCTCGGGCCCAGACATTTGGGTTTCCCCTTCTGGATTTCCTTGTTGGAACTGTCGTTCCTGGCGGCATCCGCTCCGCATTCGTTCGAGCCTCGGGGTCTGAACCCCCTCTTGCCGTCTGCAAAAAACTTGTCTAAATTTTCTGACGGCGTTCCACCATCCGGACCCCGAACCTCGGAGTTCCTCTTTTGGGTTTCCGACCTTGTTTCGCCGTCCGTGGCGGTGAACTTCGAGCGACATCCTACCCCCCGGGTCTCACTGCCATCTCCGCTGCTATTCAACCGACTGAAAACATCAAATGGCCGCCGTCTCGTGCCTCCTTGGCCACCGGGCCCTGGCTTTCCCACCGCTGTCACCGACATTTGAATCCACAAACTTTTTGCTGACCGTACTAGCATTAAATGTGTGCATTCATGGCGGTTAGGGGTATAAAATGCCCAACCTGGCAGGTCATTTTCATCACAGGATTGCAGAGCGAATTGGAAAAATTGTCATTTGGAGCCCACCATCTTGGGCCTCGTCATGCTCATCGCCCTCAACATCCTTCCGTTGACTGTAGGTGGATCCCACGTCTCCCCACATATCGTGTTTGAGGTAGGCCATCCGTCTGCCATTCCCGAGCTTCGTTTCATGATTTTGAGGTATTTAATTGAATGAACAATTATAAGGAGGGCATAAAATGATAGAACATCAAATTGCGTAGAAAACCCACATGTTAGAAAATTGAGCAAACCTCCTAGGATGCCCTCCTCGCGAATCCAGAGTTTCTCTCTGCGCGGATGTTCTTCGCACAGGGAAAACGTCTGCCTCAGGCCCGAGACCCACCTTCACTATCCGATTATAAACCTTCGAACAATCCTACCGATGACGATTCTTCTCTCCGGGCCCAGCCTGTCGGTCTTCCTGTCTCAGAATTTCGCTAGAATGACACAGTTTGAAACTGCAAACTCTCCTCTGCCTCTCGGATGCCGGATCTTGACCTCCTCCTCACCGTGAAACCTCAAACTGGGCAAGCTTCCACCAGGCCTCTCAGGCCCGGGAACTCGGGGTTCCGCCACGACGTAACTCGTCTGGCGTCCCAGTCGCAGGGCTCCGCCTTCCCGTTTGCTTTTGTGTTTTGGCAATTGATCTCATGGCATCCTTTTGGTCTCCGGGCTCTAGCAATCCAGTGTCCTTAATTTTTTTCCTCCGATCATGCGATGAACTCCTTGGTGTCGTCTGTGCTCTAGATCCGGCCTGCTTCCCCGCTGTTGGCTTGCTCTTCGCATTGACGAAGCTCCGTCCTTCGGTCCTTCGGGCTCCAGGAGCCGGGTCTTCACACCTCTTTAACTACCGTTCCAGATGATGTCTCTCCGTCCCCCCAGCCTCCAGGTTCTACCCTTCCATTCACTGCCAAGGCGTAAACAAAGTTCAATGGCGGAGCCCTCTCCCGGGCCCGGTCTTGCTCCTCACTGTCAAGACGTCTGTCCAACCACTGGGCCCCGAATCGTTGTCTGCCGAGGAGTGCCAGCTAGCTCTTAACTTCCTTCTGCTTGTCGGGCTCCGAGGCCCGGGACTCCCGTCCTCAGTCGCTGTTGTAAACAAGAAAACACCACCCGTTGTCTCGACGTCCAGACTCCATGCTACCTTCTACTGTTGAACTCAAAGAAAAACCCATAGCGTCGGGCCCTTGTTGCCGGACTTCCGTCCGGTGTTCGCCGTCCCAGACGGTGAAGTTCGCTCGCCATCCCGGTGTCACTGGCCCGAGCCCTCAAAAATGAAATGACTTAGCACTGGCCGCCCTTTGGCCCTCCGGGCCCCGGACCCCAGAGTTCCCGCTCCAGATTTCTGTCTGCTGTCTGTCACTCCAAATTGCTATCTCCTGACGGCTTTCCAGCTTGGGACCTCCGAACTCTCCTAAATTGATCCAAACGGGCCCAAATCTGAGACCTAACCTCAACCCACATGCTGAATTTTGCTCTTCTTCATCGTGAACCTCTTGAAATATTGAAATGTGACCAAAGAAAGTCTTTGGGAGCCTTCCACCATGCTTTCCCTTCTAAACAACATTTCTGCTAGGGAAGTCCGGCCCTCCGGGCCCGGATTATCCAAATGCCCTTAATCAAAGATCAATAACATCTAGAGATGAAAGTTCATGATATGTTTGATTGAATAGTTGAAATGAATATTGTTTTCAAGATATGGACTAACATGAATGTTCTTGTGATCCATTGTCCTAACTTTTCCCTTGCTTGCAGAATATATGGAATCGGGTGCAGGGACTTCAGAGGCATCCACCGAAGGGGACAAGGGGAAGAAGTTATGATGGACCCCTCGAGGGAAAGAAGACAAATACCAAATGAAGTACTAATTCCAGGGCGAGCCGCTCCACTCAAAGGTCACTATAGACTAAAAGGAAATCACAGACACCAACATTGGCCAAGTGGATATCGATGAATTCACACAAAGGGTCAAGGTCAACCTGACAACAAAGAATGCCAGATTGATAAGGCAAAGTGGAATAGCTAAGGCTGTTGGATTCCCTCCATCCCTCGCAGCGCCCGAATTGGTCATGGCTTGCCAAAAAGCGTATCAGACCGATACCAGAACAATTGTTGATAAGGAGGGCAACATTCTCGCTGACATGTCACCAAAAGGGATCACCAAGACCTTCCAC
The DNA here is from genome assembly GCA_007258455.2 of Sequoia sempervirens. Classification (NCBI taxonomy): domain Eukaryota; kingdom Viridiplantae; phylum Streptophyta; class Pinopsida; order Cupressales; family Cupressaceae; genus Sequoia; species Sequoia sempervirens. The sequence goes on from VDFB02000003.1 coordinate 392,183,536, forward strand.
ATTCCCACATTACAACAGATGGAGGTCTCCACATTAAAAGAGTGCTAGGCGGCATGGGATGATAATCCGACAGGATGCAAGAAGTCAATAAATCTGCATTGGCTTAAGGAAAGATGGGGCAGCGCTGCGAAGTTTCCCCAGGAGCTCTTACGTAGTGATTTCCATGAGGATTACTATGACCTGGTAACCATGTTGAGCAGGGTTATGGGTCTTCCAACGGCTGCCTACTTCCAGGAATGGATGGCCTATTTCATTGAGGAGGAATCATAAGCAACTGCTTCCATGAGCAGTTCATTAACGTAAAAACTAGTTCTAAATTTTATATGACCTCCTACCTTGTATATTCCCTGGCAGATCAGAGACAGTACATCGGGTTGTTTGTAGCACCTGATCAGGGGCAGAAGTGAGGACTCAAACCATTTGATAAGTATCCACAGCTCCAGTACTAGAATTTCAAAAGAGACTACTACAGAGTCAACGATGCCTTCATTGGCCACATCATCAGGTTGATTGTCGGAGACTTCGAGAGGAGGGTCTCCCACAATGCCAGGGCACTTCTGAAGTAATATGCTTTTTTTTTTATCCAATACCCAAAGTTTACGTGCATCCGTGCCCAAGGCTTCACCGAAAGGCCAAATAGGCTACCTCGATACCCCAACGATAGAATCATCCTCCTAGAACTTTCTCGACAGCTCCAACACCTGCAGGCAATCTTTAACAGCAAACATATAGTTGGGATCTCCTATCCCATGACCCTTGGCCAGGGCATGTACCGACTACAGATGTCACAATATGCTGGTAACTCTGAGAAGGAGCTAAAAGAGTACCATTTCAACCTACACACTGCTCGCCCACGGATGGACCTGCATGGCCATGTTAGGAAGGCGCTAGGGTCAGCATATGCCCATCTCTATCACATTGAGGATTTCTGGGCTGACTGTTAAGATGACAAATAAGTGTGCGCAAGGCACTATATGCGCATGACTGTGCAGTTCCTAAGAAGGGTGCAACCATTTCCGGTGCCAGACCAAGTCGAGGAGGACGAGTCCACAATCATGCATCTGAGGTACCCTGCGGTTTCCAACCTGCCAATACCCTCAATCGACTGGTATGAATAGGAGGTCGATGACCTAGACACCATAACCTAGCTGATCTTAACTCATACCAAGGAGTGGATTGATGGGCAGGTGGCTAATTTGAAGCGGCAAGGGGTGGTCTTAACTTATGAAGGGCTCAAAAGCGAGCCAAGTGCCACAGAAGATGTTGTTGCCACCACGTCAACTGGCGGGACCTCCAAGTCTCCTCCGGTCACCAGGCTCAGGAAAAGAAAGGAAACAGAGGCCGAACAGTCCTCAGACCCCAAGGCCTCTGCGAAGAAAGAAGCGGGAAGTTCACTTCCTAAAAGACTCAAACTGGCAGGGAGTGCTGCGGAACAGCCTTCGACCAAAGAGAAAGAAGTAGAAGCAGCGGGTCAATTGCAGCCTCCCTTGGCTCTCCCTACTCCTCCTATTGCACTGCCCACCTCCCAGGCTATGGTTGCTACGTCCCCGCTAGCAGTGGACATTTCTATCCATCCTGCCCCTTCACCTTCGACCGAGTCGATAATAATTGTTGACTCATCTTCCGCTATGACTTCTCCCCCCTCCTTTGCTGCTATGTCACCAATCACATCACTTCCTCTGGCGACAATAACATCGCCTATTCCCGCCGCCACTATGCCCGAGGCTCTTACAAGACATATGAAAAACCTTCCCCCTGAGCTCTCCCAGATCTTGATGGATCCAACTCTCCAAGCAGCCCTTGCGCAAGTCCTCACGACTGTTCAACCTTCACAACCACCGACAGGGCCGCCAGCTATGGAGGCCACAATGCTAATCTCAAAGGAGTTGGAGGAATGAGAACAGGAAGCCTAGAAGTCTGTCGAGGAGGAGGCTGATGAGTATCATGAGCACCTAGAGTACGAGCACCGAACCATCGACAAGGTGGTTTAAGAGGAGGAGGAGACAGGCTCTTCCAAGTGTGGGGATGAGGAGGACAGCTCTGATGCTAAGGTAATCATTCAGACCTTTGATGATGACCTCGAGGAGGAAATGGCATAACAGTTGAAGGACGTTAGGACAGAGGCAGAAGGGTCACCACACGGTGAAGAAGGGCAGCCACCAAAAGAGCAATAGATAAAGGATTTGAATGAGGCTGGGACCCATGTTGTCAGAAGTCCCAAGGCTGAATGTACCGAGGAAAGGAAAGGAGCAGCAAAAGAAGATACTCCCATCCAGCAACTATCCACCAGGCTGCCTGTCAAATGCCTTGTATTTGTCCATGACTCCGACGAAGAGGAGGAGAATGCTGCTAAAGAGAAAGGAGAATCCCAAAAGGAAAAAAAAGCAGAAATATTTCCCTTGACTAAGAAGGGTGAGGGTAGTCGTGATTCACCCAAGGGGAAGTCTGTTGCGCCCAAATGGTTGGAGAAGCAACTTGAAAGAACGACCCCTATGCTGAAGGACCCAAGGGCGAGGTTGGAGGCCATCTTGGCTCGAGCCCAAATCACAATGAAAAAGGAGAAGAAGCCCAAGGTCTGATCCAAAATAACCATGGATGCTTCCAGCTCCCGAGCGACACAAATGGCAATGCCCACCATGGGCCAAGCTGGGGTAAGCTATAACATCTCTACCATTGACTTAGGGACTACAACCAGAGAACAGAAGGTCAAACACCTTGAGGAGTTGGTGGCTACAACGGTGCACCTGATAAAGTAGGATAAAATCTCCAAGGATGAGCTCAAGGCGCAGGTTGTAGCATTAACAGATTATATATAGCAATGGTCCTTAGTGGATGACCTACCCACTACATCCACAACTGCGTCATAGTTGCTTTCCAAAGAGCAGATCAACAAAATGGAAAGAAGAAAGAATATGGAGAAGACTACCGAGGACTGGTTCCGACAAGTCTCGTACGTCTGAAACATGGGAATCAGATGGGCTGTGCGGACAACCAACAAGTTCTTGGACCTAATGTCGTCTCTGGAGAGCACAAAGAAGCTCTGCACCAACTTCCCCACAACCTATGACTCCACCTTCCCAAGGATCGAAGCTATCATTTAATTGCCAGAAGCCATGTGGGAGAAGAAGCTCGCATTTAAGAAAGAAGATCACTAGCTAATGGATATATGGCGCCGAGACTTCGACAACCGAAAGGAGAGGTTGGAAAAAATCTTGAGCAGGGTGGATCCAGACATTGAGTGGATCAACAAAATCCAGGCGGAATGTGCCCGATACCTTAAGCTAATGACGGATTATGATATGCCCACTATGCAAATAGATTTGGAGAAGATAAAACCCTACTTCCAGGAGAAGATGAAGGACGGGGTGGCTGGAGATATAACAACGAAATTCCTAAGTTTTGTTGCCCGTGCCTTCAACCAATCAGAACTGTTTAGAGATCAGGGCTCAAAATATGATGAGGATTGGAAAAGGCTGGAAGAAAATGCAAAGGAGTGGAGCTACCAGGCACTGCGATGCGAAGTCATCGAAATAGACAAACTCCAGAAGGTCATCCTCAAGTTCATCGAATACACAACCTCCAAGGGACAGGAAGACAACCCTGTCAAAGATGAAGAACTTTCTGAAGAGTAGCTACATCAAAAAGAATAGCAATCCACTAAATAACAAAAGAGCTACAGTGCCATCAACTAGATGATAAAATAGGGAAAAAATAAGGAATGTATTTTTAAATTGCTAGATATTGAGGCGTAGGTGAAACCCTATTTTGTAATGAATCTTGGCCACACAATAAGAATGAATCTTGGCCATTCATTAGACTTTTTGAAAACTATAAATAGGGCTCTCCTCTTATTTGCAAAGGGAGAGTTGAGTTGTTGTAAAGACATGCTGCATAAATTTATAAGGAAAAGGCATTGACTTGGTGTATTTTCTTGGTTTCTCTCATGTTACTTGATTCAGTCTCCAATGTTAGATGTTTGGCTTAGATCTTACTGTTGTTTTAGTTAGTTGTCTTCTTTCTTTGGGTAGATTTTAGAAATGTTGTTCGGTGATTATGAAAATTTCTGCCATGTTGATGATTTCTTTGTCCATACTTTTTGTTGTTTGCTGATGGTAGATAGCTTTGCAAAGTTAGCCTGGACTTGATTTCAAAGCTGCTCTGAAACATTTATCTTTGATTCATGCATGTACATGGTGAATAAGGGATGAAATATCTGCAGACCTTAGAAGATAGCACAATTTCCATGATACTGTGAAATCCCTGGTTAAGTGGGATATTGTTTTGAGAAATTGTCCATTGCAGGAACTCCATTGTTACTATTTATAGCTAGTTGCAGACTTAGGAACTTTCCCCCTTCCTCGCCTTTTTTTGTTTTTGTTTTTTTAATAACTGACCTATGCTAAGGTTCATTGCGCATTGTAAAGCCAAATACAACAATAAAATGGAGTCCAAGACGGTTGTTTCAACCTACAACCAGCACATGACAGCTTTCCATCATATGAACTCCATTTCAAGATTCAACTTCCACGCTTTATATCCATGCTTTGTATTTCCTGTGTAAGACTGCCTTGTGATTCCAGCAAATCACATTAAACTACTGAGGTATCTAAGCACTATCAAGACCTAATATCCGAGAGACCTTGGGATAGTGTTCTGCAATCTGATTGTGGAAGATTGTCTTTGAAGAGAGGTAGTGCACCTACGCACTGCCTGTGTTAAGAAGTGCATAAAAACACCATCAACAGAACTGGCACTAGAAGGAGGGCTGACACATTGGGAATGCAAAGCTAAAGGTTGGAAGTGATTCATTTTATGCCCTCCTCCTAACGCCATCAACAGAACTGGCGCTAGAAGGAGGGCCACAGTGGAAATACTAAGTTAAGGGATAAAGTGAAGCTGGATTGAATCGGATCATTCTCCCCGAAAAGATTTGAAAGAGTTCTACGGTCAACGCTAAACAAGGAGGAATTTGAATAATTGCAGCCTCCTACGAGGGCAAAGCGAGCTCAAGGAAGTAGCGTTGCCTCTTCCTCTTCCTCCATTCCATCTACCTCCATTCCAACCTCACCTTCATTTGGCTGGCCATCATCTTCCACCCAATCATCTCAAACTACATTGGCACTTCCTATCTCCGGCAGCCAGGGGATTGCTCCTCTCCCAGCCCTTCCAGCCCAAGGCACAGTCTAGTCAGCCATAGCTCAAGTGCAGCCCCAGATTGCTGTTGTATTGCAAATATAGCCCCAAAATTCAGTTTTCCAACAGCAAGCACCACCTCTGCCACCCTCCATGGCTTGGTTAGCACATAACCCTTCGCCGATACATTTCGCTACCTACAATGATATGCCAAAGAATCCACAAGGTTTTTGTTCGAAGTTCCATCTGCACGACCTACAAAGAATAGCTAAGGAGCATATCAAAATATTTGAGACAGCGATCATCGAAATGCAAGTTGACCATGAGGACGTTGCATGTCACATTTTTCCACATTCATTGGGGGAAGAGGCCTTCTATTGGTACGTCAACCTACCGAGGGGGTCCATTACCCCATGGAACCTAATGAAGAATTCCTTTCTATAGAAATACAAGATCCCCATCAGCCCTTTGGAGCTTTACCAACAGTTCATGTCTGTCAGGAGGGAAGTCAACGAACCTATTGGCTCCTTCAATGACTCCTTCTATCAGGCCTATACAAGGCTTTAGGATCCATACCTCCATAATGATGCGGCGGCTCTCCCGGTCTATTATGCGGCGCTGGACAACCTCACATCAGCCTTGGTGAAAGGATGCACCCACCGTTCACTACCCTGGTGACTGCCTATGCAGAAGCCATTGTCACCAGTGTGGATTTGGGGTAGAATATCTCTGACCCGCTGCCTTCTTTGGGGCCGGTAGCCCACCCAATGCAGATTTAGGGGCTTAATTAGGCATTCGCTCACCAAACCCCTCTTATGAACCAAGTACCTCATTTGCCTATGGTACCACATCTAGGACAACCATTGAATTATGCGCCTCCCGTGCCTTCCTATTTGTAGCCCCAGCAGCAGTATAACTATTCTCAGGATGCTCCACAATAGCAGGCGTATCCCCAGTAGCCTCAGGCGCCGTTGTACCTGTCGAGAATGGAGTTTCCTCCAGCCTATCAGAATCAGCCAGCAGCCCCGTCCGCTTTTCTCCAAAATTTGGTGTCGTCGCCTAGAAGCATGACTAAGAAAGACAAGTTAGAGAAACTGACTGAGATGATAAAGAAAATGTCCATGGAAATGACGCACCTAAAGAACTAGAATAACCAGCTGCAGGCCTCCCAGCATAATTTTTAGGCCAACCTTAACCGGGACAACCGAGACAATAGGGACAGTAGGGATAATCGAGAAGTAGGCACTTCCTCCGGGTAGAATTATGATAGAGGCAAAACGCCAATCAAAATGTAGAAAGGAGAGTCTCTCAGAGGAAAAATCGCACGTGGAACACTAGGCCCAACAATGGTCATGTCCCTACCCCTTTTGATCAACCAGAAAGTAACAAAAAAATGTCTAGTGGTGTATACTTGGCCGAGACAGCCTTGTCCGGATGGTGTCGAATCCACAAAACCAGCAGACATTCCGAGTTGGATTGTCCCGAGTTCCAGACTACTGCTGAAATCTTCCAGGTGGAGGTGCAAAACGCAGTCGACAATGCCAGCTGTAGGGACATCGTCCCATCCGAGCCATATGATTCCTCATGTCTCGTGGTTAATCAAGCGTCATTTCCACGAGGTGACCGCAACGAGTCCGAAGCCGAATCTACTCCTATTGAGGATGAAGAAGCGCAAGAGGTAAGTAATGAATAAACCTTGGCTCAGCTCTTTGATTCAGTAGATAATGGTCTAGTTGATGAAGAAGAACCATTTGTAGATGAGGTCCACATGTTCCATCAAATGTTGACTCCCTACTTCCTTAGGAATAGACAGGCGGGTGGACCCTTTACAACTTCTACCCCACCAAACAATTTCACCACTCCGCCTGATCCAAATGCCAGTAATAACCCTGGGCTTCCTCACATACCCTCCCAATACCTCAACAAGAACGAATCTCAAAACCAGTTACAAAATCAGCCTCAAGGCCAATCTCAGAATCCGTTTGGACAAACGAGGGTCCAACCTCCTAGTTCTGCCATAGGCTAAGCTTTTAGTTCAGAAATCGAGCAAATGGGTGAATATGTAGCAGAAGAGTTTAGGAAGGTAAAAGTTAGCTTATCAGCCTTTGAATTACTCAAAGTCCCTGCTGTAAGGCATGCCTTTTTTAGGGTTCTTAACAGGACTCTGTCTTCTAGTACAACACATAAAATGCCAGCTAAGAGGGTTACCTTTGAAGAGCCTAGGAAAGAACCAGAGATATAGGATAATACCGAAAAAAATAAAGATGTTCCCGTGAATCAGTCTGCAAGTAAACAAATTGAAAAAGAGCCAGAAAGGGCTAATAGGCAGCTTTCCAAGGACCAGCTGTTTAGGAAAACCAGGGATATGGATAATGATAAGAACAAAGGTCAGATAGCTCACATGAACACGCCTACGGGAATCTTCTAGGGGAGACTGAAAACTCCCCCTTTCCTGACCACCATTAGGATCTTTGGGAAGAACCTACACAATTGCCTGCTCGATTCAGGAGCGTCTGCCAATGTCATGCCCTTGGCAGTATGCAAGACTCTTGGCATCACCCCCACGCCTTCAAAGAGGAAGGTCACCTAGCTGAATAAAACAGAGATCAACATCGTGGGTGAAATAAACTGTATCCTGATGCACATTTCCATAGACACATAGATACAATAAGTCATCAATATTCAAGTGGCTGACATTCCCGATGCATATAGAATCATCTTGGGAAGGGAATTCACCAAGGCACTAAATGGATACACCGCCACAGACCTTTCTCACATGTGGCTACCATGGAAGGGGCTGCCAAATCAAATCTGTATCGACCGTTAACCCCGTATGAAGTACATGATCACAGAGTATAATAATTTCAACGAGGTGTTGTTCACCAAGACCAACTTGGGGAATTATTGCCCTTTCACCAACCAAAATGAGGTTGGGTTTCAGGAAGAATATGTAGACAAAGTGTTACTAGTGTTTTGTAGTCCTTCGACTGAGTCTACAGGAATGCCCCCATACATAGAAACATTGATAGAAGCCGATGAGGGGCTTTATAAGGATGACGGCTTGGGACTACTCAATGGCTTCCAGGAATTCATTGAAAAGTGCACAAGGGATCAGCTCAGCCTAGGGGCCCGAATGAATTTACAGAATCTCCTGTTGCCCAACTAGTGTAGGGTTCACAATGCTGCACACTCTGAGTTTGATTGTTGCTTGTGCCAAGCAGCAGTTACACATGTTAAAAAAATAGCTTCTCCGCAGATAGAAATGCTAAGGGAGACACCAACAGAACCACCTGTTAATCACTGCATCAAACCAGAAAATTCCCCTAAGGTCACAGGGCTAGTCGTCTAGCTGAAAGGGAACAGAAGATGGATTAGACCCAAAGATAAGGAACCCTCCGCATGCTAGACGCTCTGATTTGATGGATCAAAGTCCAAGCAAGGAGCTGGAGCTGGATTCAAACTCATCAGTCCAACATGTAAGACATTTCTCGCTGCCCACAGATTGTAGTTCTATTGCACCAACAACGTAGCGGAATACGAGGCCTTAGTCCTTGGCCTTCTCATGGCCTTAAAAAAAAATGTAAAAATACTACAAGTTTTCGGGGATTCTAAGCTCGTAGTTAAACAGGTCAGGAAGTTGTATTTTTGTCATGACTGAAGACTTACAAACTATAGGCAAGGGTTTGGGATCTCTTGGAGGGCTTATATGCATTCAATATACAATTGATCCCTTATGCTCAGAATCGCACGGCTGATGCCTTGGCTCAAACAGCCAACACTCTACAACCCCTCTCTCTGTCTGGGCTCAAGAAATTCACTGTTGAGCTAATGTCCACACCATCAGTCCCAGATAATGTTACCCACTTGCAAGTCTTTAATGATGACAAGCATATCCTTCAATTCATCACAAGTTCTGATGTCTTCGCAACTCAAATAATTGATGAAGCCGATCCACACGAAACTGAACTAGATATAGAGGGGGTTATTAACGTCAAAACCAATACAATCCCTAGGGGTATGGTTTAGTTGGAATGCATATTTGACTTGGACCAGATCAGAGATCAGAATTAGCAAATAAAAAATGAGGCTATAAGCAACCAGTGCAATGCTCACAACCTTGGGACAGCCAAGGAGATCAGGAATGTTTTTATCAGCAAGGTGTGCATGCCAGAGGAAAGGAAGGGAATCACGGATGCGTTACGAAGGTACCATGATGTGGTGGCATGGAGTTACGAAGATTTAAAAACATACGACACTTCTGTCATTACACACACCATCCCTCTCAAGACAGAAGTGAGGCCATTCCACCAGCGGCAGCGCCCTATCAATGCCTTGCTGGAACCTGTCATTTACAAAGAGGTACAAAAGTTGCTCTCAGCAAGAATTATTTTTCCAATTAGGCATTCCACATGGGTGGCCAACTTTCTCCTGGTCAGGAAAAAGAATGGGGAGATTAGATTATGTGTGAATTTTCACAATCTGAACTACACCTCAGAGAAAGACAACTATCCAGTACCTTCGTTGGATGAGGTGCTGCAGATCATCAATGGCTCTAATATGATGTCTTTCCTTGATGGATACTCTGGGTATAACTAGGTAATGGTACAATATGAGGATCATCACAAGACAGCGTTCACCACTAAGTGGGGAACATTCACATACAGAAGAATTCCTTTTGGGCTCATCAACACCGGCGCCACATTCCAACGCGCCATGGATATCACCTTCAAGGACTTAATTGGCAAGTGCATAATCATCTACATGGATGATTTGACCTTATTTTCTAAAAGGCGGGGCGATCACGTCTCTGACTTATGCAAGGTATTTCAGAGCTGCAGGGAGTTTGGGGTTTCCCTTAACCCCAAGAAGTGCATTTTCGGAGTGACTAAAGCCAGATTGCTCGGGCATATTACTTTAGAGCAGCGAATCTCCATAGATCCTGAGTGCATCGAGTCCTTACTCAAAATTCAACCCCCGGGCAGCAAGAAAGAATTAAAATCTTTCTTTGGAAAGATCAACTTTGTCTGGAAATTCATCATAAGTTTCGTGAAGATTGTTAAACTTCTCAATGCCATGCTCAAACAAGATGCCAAAGTTGAATGGACACCCGATGCCAAACAATCTTTCGAAGAAATCAAATGGGTCATCGCTAAGGCACCTGTGTTAGTTAGCCCGGATTATCTGAAGCCATTCCATATCTACTCATTTGCTTCAGAGCATTCATGTGCTAGCATGTTGACCCAAAAGGATAATGAAGGAAACGAGCATCCGATCACCTTTATGAGTGCTCCCCTCAAGGATGCTGAATTGTGATATCACAACATTGAAAAGCAGGCATATGCTCTCGTAAGAGGGGTGAAGAAATTTAGACACTATATTCTACGCAACAAGGTGTTTGCCATTGTCCCCAACCTAGCAGTAAAAACGTTGCTCATGCAAAATGAATTGGGTGAACGAAGAGCTAAATGGGTCACCCTGCTTCAAGAGTATGACATGGAGATCCAACCAATGAAGCTAGTGAGAGGACAGACACTCACCCACACGATTACTGAAACAGCGGCAGAAGCCGGACCCAAACTCACTATGCAGCAGTACCAGCTTGAGGATGTTTCCCCCGGAGAATGGTACCAAAATGTCATCTACTATTTGTTGAACCATAAATGTTCACCACACCTGCAAGGAGTCCAAAAGAGGGCCCGAAGATTGAAAAGCAATGGCTACATGTTGTAGGGTTCCATTCTCTACAAGAAGAATCATGAAGGCATTTATTTGAGATGCCTTGGCAAGGAAGAAGTAGATCAAGTCTTGAAAGAGTTTCACAACAAATTTGGCACTGGCCATGGTTCTGGTTCTTCCACAACACATCAGATATTGAGAGCAGGATATTATTGGCCAACTGTCTTCAAGGATTCCCATTGCCATATTCGTTCATGTCACATATGTCAGACCACTGCCACCAGGGAAAAGAATGTTGTTGTCTCACTGCAGCCTGTGCTGGAGGTAAAGCTGTTTGCTCAATGGGGTCTCGACTTCATCGGTCTGATAAGCCCCCCATCATCTGCAGGATACAAGTACATTCTTACCGCTACTGATTACTGTAATAGATGGACGAAAGCAATAGTATGGAAGCAATGCATAACTGAAGTAGTTACTAATTTCCTAGAAAGTTTTATTTTGAATCACTTTGGTTGTCCTTATGCTTTGGTGTGTGATAATAGACCTGCGTTTGCTTCATTAAAATTTGCTAGTTGGGCATTTGACTATGGGATTGCCCTTAAATTCTCATCTAATTACTATCCACAAGGCAATGGCCTTGCCGAGTCTACAAATAAAAACCTGATTACTGTGATCAAGAAGTTGCTAGATAGGAATCTCAAAGACTGGCATACCCAACTCCATTTCGCCCTTTGGGCTGATCACACTCGCCACAAGGCTACCCTCAGCGATTCCCCATTCCATCTTGTCTATGGCCTAGAGCCTATATTCCCCATCCATCTGAAGATTCCTACTCTCCAGTTCATCAACGATTTTTATGAGGGAGGAGATCATAGGGAAGCTCGGCTAGTTGAGCTCTTGCATTTAGAAGAAGTCTGAAACCGTGCAATAGAAAATTTTGCCAAATATCAGGGCATAGTTAAGAGATGGTTCGACTGCCGAGCTAAGATCGAGGCCTTTAGAATTGCAGATTTGGTCTTATATTAGGACAAGGCCTATGAAAAGAAAGGGGGACACAAAAAATTTGATTAGCTCTAGCTTGGCCCCTTTCAAATAGCTAAAATTTTGGGAGATAATTCCTTCCGCTTAAAGACCTCAACTGGTGAGAGCGTCCCGTTGCCAGTCAACGGGCAGCACCTAAAGCATTACTTCCAAGCTTGAGCTCCTTCGAGCTATTCGTTGTAAATACTTGTACATAGGTTAGGGTAGTTTGCTTTTTGGCTTGCTTGCGTTTTGTTTGCATCGCTCTTTTGTTTTCTCCCTCCCGACAGTTTTGTTTCAAAAGTTATTTCCCGCTCCTTTGTGGTGGTTGCGCTTGCTCGACAAGCGATTTACTTCGCTGTTCGTTCTTTGTGTTCTTTGGCTAAACATTCACTCTCGATTATCGGTCTTTGAAAGCCGCCCGTGAATGATTTCCTTGTTTAAACTCTGCTCAGAACTTGACCCTTAGCTGGATCTTCTTACACACATCTCGGATCTCACACAAAGCACATAATAATAATCTCTAAATGACCATACCATGGTTATTATGTCACCCCAGCAAGTGAAAATCTCAAGTCTGCTCCAGTAACCACTGCAGTCTCAAACCCATTGTAGGCTTCAATGCCTACCCGGTCGAACTAAGTGATAAAAAAGAAGTGAAATATCAGAGCAAAAGAAAAAAAAAAGAATTCTGAAAAAGGAAATAAATGACCATATGGGTGTTCAGATAACTCTACCGGGGCTATGGACGCTCGGCCAACAGTAGAGCAATATCCATGAGATTGTAACGACAACTCCGTCGGGGCTATGGACACCTGACTGATAGCGGGGCAATGTCTAGGTTACTTTTGGTGTTAGACGATTTATGTAGCTCGCTCGGTTGAATTGGTAACCCTGGTCACTATCCTGAGGAAAAGAATGAACTCACTACACACACTTTTGAGATGTCCTATAAGCTGACCCAATTAAGGATCTTGTTCTCCCAGATTCATCTTGGGAAGCCACTCCTGGTTTACGAAACCAGAGATTCTGGGTCCTTAATAAATATTTATCCCTAGAATGCTCGGGAGCGTTCCCCAACGGAGTCGCCATTTGTTGTGCCCTTAGCACACATGCCCCGTTCGGAACGGGGACCCTCTTTTCTTTCACCTTGTCGGGTCATTTTTGTCACTACCTCATTTTGTGTGCCTCCCTTTTTTAATGTCTTGGATGGTCGACATTGCTTCAAAGTCCCATCATAAATCGACCATGCCTCCCCCCTTTGAATTTTGCTGTGTTTCGGTGCCTCGTGGAGTCCCTCTGGCAGTTTGGCCCTGCCAACGGCCTTGGGCCCTACCGGGCCCAGCCGTTCGGGTTTCCCCTTCCGGGTTTTCCCGTTGAAACTACCGTTCCCGGAGGTGTCTGTTGCGCATCCGTCTGAGCCTTGAGGTCCGAACCCCCTCTTGCCGTCTACAAAAAACTTGTCAAAATTTTCTGACGGTGTTCTGCCATCCGGACCCCAAACCTCAGAGTTCCTCTTCCGGGGTTCCGACCTTGTTTGATCGTCCGTGGTGGTGAACTTCGAGTGGCATCCTGCCCCTGAGTCCCGCTGCCATCTCCACCGCCATTCGACCGACTGAAAACATCAAACGGCCATCGTCTCGCGCCTCCCCATTCACTGGGCCCCGGCTTTCCCGCTGCCGTTGCAGACATTTGAATCCACCAACTTTTTGCCGACCGTACCTACATTAAATGCGCGCATTCATGGCGGTTAGGGGTATAAAATGCCCAACCCGACTGGTCATTTTCATCACAGGATTGCAGAGCGAATTGGACAAACTGTCATTTGGAGCCCACCGTCTTCGGCCTCGTCACGCTCATCGCCCTCAGCATCCTTCCGTCGACCGTAGGTGAATCTCACATCTCCCCACATATTGCGTTTGAGGTAGGCCATCCATCTACCATTCCAAAGCTTCGTTTCATGATTTTGAGGTATTTAATTGAATGAACAATTATAAGGAGGGCATAAAATGATAGAACATCAAATTGCGCAGAAAACCCACATGTTAGAAAATCGAGCAAACCTCCTAAGATGCCCTCCTCCCCGATCCAGAGTTTCCCTCTGCCATGGTTGTTCTTTGCTCAAGGAAAACATCTGCCTTAGGCCTAAGACCCGCCTTCGCCGTCCGATAAAAAATCTTTGAACAATCCTGTCGACGACGATTCTTCTCTCCGGGCCCAGCCCGTCAGGCTTCCTGTCTCAGAATTCTGCTCGAATGACGCAGTTTGAAACTGCAAACTCTCCCCTACCTCCGGGATGTCGGATCCTGACCTCCTCCTGGCCATGAAACCTCAAACTGGGCAAGCTTCCGCCGAGCCTCTCGGGCTCGGGAACCCGGGGTTCCGCCTCCGGGGTTCCCCGGCTGTTTTTTCGTCCGCGATGGTGAAACTCGTCCGGCATCCCAGTCACCGGGCTCCGCCTTCCCATTTGCTTTTGTGTTTTGGTGATTGATCTCGCGGCATCCTTTTGGTCTCCAGGCTCCGGTAGTTAGGTGTCCTTACTTCATTTTCCACCGATCACGCGGCCAACTCCTTGGTGTCGTCCGTGCTCCAGATCCCGCCTGCTTCCCCGTTGTTGGCTTGCTCTTCGCATTGACAGAGCTCCGTCCTTCGGCCCTCCAGGCTCAGGGAGCTGAGTCTCCACACCTCTTTAACTATCATTCCTGGCAATGTCTCTCCGTCCCCCTGGCCTCCGGGTTCCACCCTTCCATCAGCTGCCGAGGAGTGCCAGCTAACTCTTAACTGATTTCTGCTTGTCAGGCTCCGTGGCCCGAGACTCCCGTCCTCGGTCGCCGTTGTAAACAAGAAAACCCCTCCCATCGTCCTGACCTCTAGACTCCATGCTGCCTTCCGCCGTTGAACTCGAAGAAAAACCCATAGCGTCGGGCCCTTGTTGCTGGACTTCCCCTCCCAGACTTCTGTCTGGTGTTTGTCGTCCCAGACAGCGAAGTTCGCTCGCCATCCTGGTGTTGCCTGCCTGAGCCCTCAGAAATGAAATGACTTAACACCGACCGCCCTTTGGCCCTCTGGGCCCCGGACCCCGGAGTTCCGGCTCTGAATTTCCGTCTCCTGTCTGCCCCTCCAAACTGCTATCTCCTGACAGCTTTCCGGCTTGGGACCTCTGAACTCTCCTAAATCGATCCAAACGGGCCCAAATCTGAGACCTAACCTCAACCCACATGCTGAATTTTTCTCTTCTTCATCATGAACCTCTTGAAATATTGAAATGTGACCAAAAAAAGTCTTCGGGAGCCTTCCGCCATGTTTTCCCTTCTAAACAACATTTCTGCCAGGGAAGTCCGGCCCTCAGGGCCCGGATTGTCCAAATGTCCTTAATCAAAGATCAATAACATCTAGAGATGAAAGTTCATGATATGCTTGATTGATTAGTTGAAATGAATATTGTTTTCAAGATATGGACTAACATGAATGCTCTTGTGATCCATTGTCCTAACTTTGCCCTTGGTTGTAGAATATATGGAATCGGGTGCAGGGACTTCAGGGGCATCTGCCGAAGGGGACAAAGGGAAGAAGTAAGGAAGGACCCCTCGAGGGAAAGAAGACAAACACCAGATGAAGTACCAATTCCAGAGCGAGCCACTCCACTCAAAGGTCACTACAGACTGGAAGGAAATCACATACACCAACATTGGCCAGGTGGATATCGATGAATTCACACAAAGGTTCAGGGTCAACCCGACAATAAAGAATGTCAGATTGATAAGGCAGAGTGGAATAGCTAAGGCTGTCGGATTCCCTCCATCCCTCGTAGCGCCCGAATTGGTCATGGCTTGCCAAGAAGCGTATTAGACCGATACCAGAACAATTGTTGATAAGGAGGGCAACATTCTTGCTGACATGTCACCAGAAGGGATCACCAAGACCTTCCACATTCCCACATTCCAACAGATGGAGGTCCCCACATTAGAAGAGTGCCAGGCGGCATGGGATGATAATCCGACAGGATGCAAGAAGTCAATAAATCTGCATTGGCTTAAGGAAAGATGGGGCAGCACTGCGAAGGTTCCCCAGGAGCTCTTCCATAGCGATTTCCATGAGGATTACCACGACTTGCTAACCATGTTAAGCAGGGTTATGGGTCTTCCAACGGCCGCCTACTTCCAGGAATGGATGGCCTATTTCATTGAGCAAATCCTACGTGAAAACGAGGACGTCACAACAAAAGTTTCATTTTATTAGGGAGGAATCATAAGCAACTGCTTCCATGAGCAGTTCGTTAATGTAAAAAAGAGTTCTAAAATCTATATGACCTCCTACCTTGTATATTCCCTGGTAGATCAGAGACAGCACAGCTGGTTGTTTGTAGCACCCGATCAGGGGCAGAAGCGAGGACTCAAACCATTTGATAAGTATCTGCAGCTTCAGTACCTGAATTTCAAAAGAGACTACTGCAGAGTGAATGACGCCTTCATTGACCACATCATCAGGTTGATTGCTAGAGACTTTGAGAGGAGGGTCTCCCACAGTGCCAGGGTGCTTCTGAAGCAATATGTTTTTTTTTTATCCAATACCCAAAGTTTACGTACATCCGTGCCCAGGGCTTCACCGAAAGGCCAAATAGGCTACCCCGATACCCCAACGACAGAATCATCGTCTTGGAGCTTTCTCGGCAGCTCCAAAACCTACAGGAAATCTTCAACAACAAACATATAGTGGGGATCTCCTATCCCATGACCCTTGGCTAGGGCATGTACCAACTGTAGATGTCACAATGTGCTGATAACTCCGAGAGGGAGCTAAAAGAGTACCATTTCGACCTACACACTACTTGCCCACGGATGGAGCCGCATGGCAATGTCAGGAAGGCGCTGGGGTCAGCATATGCCCATCTCCATCACATTGAGGATATCTGGGCCGACTGCCAAGATGACAAAGATGTGCGCGCAAGGCACTATATGTGCATGACTATACGGGTCCTAAGAAGGGTGCAGCCATTTTAGGTGCTAGACCAAGTCAAGGAGGACGAGTCCACAATCATGCATTTGAGGTACCCTACGGTTGCCAACCTGCCAATACCCTCAATTGACTGGGATGAACAGGAGGTCGATGACCTAGACACCATAACCCAGCCAATCTTAACTCGTACCAAGGAGTGGATTGATGGGCAGGTGGCTAATTTGAAGCGGCAAGGGGTGGTCTTAACTTATAAAGGGCTCAAAAGCGAGCCAAGTGCCACAGAAGATGTTGCTGCCACCACGTCAACTGGCGGGACCTCCAAGTCTCCTCTGGTCACCAGGCTAAGGAAAAGAAAGGAAACAGAGGCCGAGCAGTTCCTAGACCCCAAGGCCTCTGCGAAGAAAGAAGCGGGAAGTTCACCTCCCAAAAGACTCAAACTGGCAGAGAGTGCTGTGGAACAGCCTTCAACCAAAGAGAGAACCAGAAGGAGCGGGTCAATTACAGCCTCCCTTGGCTCTCCCTGCCCCTCTTGTTGCACCGCCCACCTCCCTAGCTATGGTCGCTGCGCCCCTGCCGACAGCGGACATTTCTATCCATCTTGCCCCTTCACCTCCAGCCGAGTTAGTAATAATTGTTTACTCATCTTCCGCTATGACTTCACCCCCTCCTCTACTGCTATATCACCAATCACATATCTTCCTCTTGCGACAATAACATCGCCTATTCCCGCTACCACTATGCCCGAGGCTCTTACAAGACATATGCAAAACCTTCCCCCTGACCTCTCCTAGATCTTGATGGATCCAACTCTCCAACCAGCCCTTGTGCAAGTCCTCGCAACTGCTCAACCTTCACAACCACTGACAGGGCTGCCAGCTATGGAGGCCACAATGCTAACCTCAAAGGAGTTGGAGGAACAAGAATAGGAAGCCTCGAAGTCTGTCGAGGAGGAGGCTGATGAGTATCATGAGCACCCAGAGTACGAGCACCGAACCAGGGACAAAGTGGTTTATGAGGAGGAGGAGACGGGCTCTTCCGAGAGTGGGGATGAGGAGGATGGCTCTGACGCTAAGGTAATCATTCAGACCTTTGATGATGACCTCGAGGAGGAAATGGCACAACAGTTGAAGGACGCTGGGATAGAGGCAGAAGGGTCACCACATGGTGAAGAAGGGTAGCCACCAGAAGAGCAACAGTTAAAGGATTTGATTGAGGCTGGGACCCATGTTGTCAGAAGTCTCGAGGAAAGGAAAGAAGAAGGAACAGCAAAAGAAGATACTCCCATCCAACAACTATCCACCAGGCTGCCTATCAAATGCCTTGTATTTGTCCATGACTCCAACGAAGAAGAGGAGAATGCTACCAAAGAGAAAGGAGAATCCCAAAAGGAAAAAGAAGCAGAAATCTTGCCCTGGACTAAGAAGGGTGAGGGTAGCCGTGATTCACCCAAGGGGAAGTCTGCTGTGCCCAAATGGTTGGAGAAGCAACTTGAAAGAACGACCCCTTTGCTAAAGGACCCAAGGGTGAGGTTGGAGGCCATCTTGGCTCGAGCCCAAATCACAACAAAGAAGGAGAAGAAGCCCAAGGTCCGATCCAAAATAACCATGGATGCTTCCGGCTCCCGAGTGGCACAAATCGCAATGCCCACCATGGGCCAAGCTAGGGTAAGCTATAACATCTCTACCATTGACTTAGGGACTGCAATTAGAGAACAGAAGGTCAAGCACCTTGAGGATTCAGTGGCTACAGTGGTGCACCTGATAAAGTAGGATAAAATCTCCAAGGATGAGCTCAAGGCGCAGGTTGCAGCATTAACGGATTATATATAGCAATGGTCCTCAGTGGATGACCTGCACGCTACATCCACGACTGCGCCTCAGTTGCTTTCCAAAGAGCAGATCGACAAAATGGAAAGAAGAAAGAACTTGGAGAAGACTACCAAGGACTGGTTCCGACAAGTCTCATACGTTGGAAGGAGAGGTTGGAGCAAATCTTGAGCAGGGTGGATCCAGACATTGAGTGGATCAAGGAAATCAGGGCAGAATGTGCCCGATACCTTAAGCTAATGACAGATTATAATATGTCCACTGTGCAAATGGATCTGTAGAAGATAAAACCCTACTTCCAGGAGAAGATGAAGGACGGGGTGGCTAGAGATATCACAACGGAATTCCTAAGTTTTGCTGCCCGCGCCTTTGACCAATCAGAACTGTTCAGAGACCAGGGCTCAAAATATGCTGAGGATTGGAAAAGGCTGGAAGAAAATGCAAAAGAGTGGAGCTACCAGGCGCTGAAATGCGAAGTCGTCGAAATAGACAAACTCCAAGAGGTCGTCCTCAAGTTCATCGAGTACATAGCCTCCAAGGGACAAGAAGACAACCCTGTCAAAGATGAAGAACTTTCTGAAGAGTAGCTACAACAAAAAGAACAACAATCTGCTAAATGACAAAAGAGCTACAGTGCCATCAGTTAGATGACAAAATAGGGAAAAGACAAGGAATGTATTTTTAAATTGCTGGATATTGAGGGGTAGGTGAAACCCTATTTTGTAATGAATCTTGGCCACACAATAAGAATGAATCTTGGCCATTCATTAGACTTTTTGAAAACTATAAATAGGGCTCTCCTCTCATTTGCAAAGGGAGAGTTGAGTTGTTGTAAAGACATGCTGCATAAATTTATAAGGAAAAGGCATTGACTTGGTGTATTTTCTTGGTTTCTCTCATGTTACTTGATTCAGTCTCCAATGTTAGATGTTTGGCTTAGATCTTACTGCTGTTTTAGTTAGTTGTCTTCTTTCTTTGGGTAGATTTTAGAAATGTTGTTCGGTGATTATGAAAATTTCTGCCATGTTGATTATTTCTTTGTCCATACTTTTTGTTGTTTGCTGATGGTAGATAGCTGTGCAAAGTTAGCTTGGACTTGATTTCAAAGCTGCTCTGAAACATTTATCTTTGATTCATGCATGTACATGGTGAATAAGGGATGAAATATCTGCAGACCTTAGAAGATAGCACAATTTCCATGATACTGTGAAATCCCTGGTTAAGTGGGATATTGTTTTGAGAAATTGTCCATTGCAGGAACTCCATTGTTACTATTCATAGCTAGTTGCAGACTTAGGAACGTTCTCCCTTCCTCGCCTTTTTTTTTTTTTTTAATAACTGACCTATTCTAAGGTTCATTGCACATTGTAAAGCCAAATCCAACAACAAAATTGATTCCAAGACGACTATTTGAACCTACAGCCAGCACATGACAGCTTTCCATCTTATGAACTCCATTTCAAGATTCAACTTCCACGCTTTGTATCCATGCTTTGTATTTCCTGTGTAAGACCGCCTTGTGATTCCAGCAAATCACATTAAACTATTGAGGTATCTAAGCACTGTCAAGACCTGACATCCGAGAGACCTTGGGATAGTGTTTTGCAATCCAATTGTGGAAGATTGTCTTTCAAGAGAGGTAGTGAACCTACGCACTACCTGTGTTGAGAAGTGCATAAAAACACCATCAACAGAAGGAAAGTTCCAAGAAAAGGGCATGAGTCCTTCACTCAACCAAGCTGATAGATGTTGGATAGATTATGGTTGAATGTTCCATTATTATAGTGGATAAGGACAAATTAGAGATGTAGTTGACTAATTATCAACTGGGAACTATAAACTTGGGAAGGCCTACAAGAAACTAGTAGACAAGCTTGATTGATATTGTGGCATCTTCCACCAACTCAAGAATGGTAAAGTACAAGAAAAGGAAGGATGAGGTCAAGGCTTAATTGGATCAATTACATAGGTTGTTGAAGGACCTATCCTCTCTAGTGTCTATAAAATATATTGCTCCATAAACACCAATTTTGTTAAGCAAGAAAGAAGTTGATGATCTTCTTTAGTTGAGAAGCAAGGTGAAGATACTAGATAGGTGGATTGATAGGTTGAATCAAGAGGTGGAAGAACCACTTTTTGAGGCCCACAAGGTTCATGAAGAAGCATTGGAATCATCCAATGATATGACTACATATGCTAAGGATCTTTAGAAACAAGAAGAAGAATACATGGAGAATGCAAGGAAGTTGAAGGAAATTGCTAAACTGCCTCAACAAACACTCTAGGAACAATCTATTCTTGAAGAAGGTAGTGAAGATTTCAATTATAAAAATATGAACATTATCAGATTTAGGAATTCTTTTATTTTTTCCAATAGAAATGAGGTACAACGGGTTGCCAGCGATTTCACAAATCAAATTGTGGAGTTGGAAGAAATCATAGCTATGATGGTTAATGAAGATGTCCCTATCAAGGATGGTTTCCCACTTGATGAATTAAGAAACAAATGGAATAATAGATTCCAAGAGGCAATGCAAAAGGGATATGATGTTGATGATTTTTTGATTGACAAGTTCATGGATATCAAAGTAGTAATAAAGATTACTCAGAAGGAGCTTTCCAAATTGGGTGATATGTAGAAATTCACTTATGTTGAATTGAGAAGAGTAAAGTTTGAGGACAATTGGGTAGATGGGTGAGATGTGGACATGCTCAAACAATTTTTAGATAGTTATGATGAGTACTTACTTGAAAAAAAGACAAAAGAGTGAGGTGTCCATGAAAAATCTTTTTTGAATGAAGCATCAAATGGTATGACCAGTTGGGCAGCTCTCCCCTATTTTTTAGGGTCATAACACAACTTCCACTAAAGATTTCCTAGCAGTTCAACCTCCTCTTTGTGCATCATATTTTGATGCAAGGTCATCAACAATTGAACTAAATATTAGTAGGGCAATCATCTCATGCAGCTCTAGTTGTTCCCTAAATTTATGGATCTCCACTTTTGATTGGAGAAATTAGTGTTAGGACTTGTCTATATGTAGTTTTTCTCTCCATGTTGTAAATGTTGGCTAATTGAAGAGAGATTGACTACCTAAGGAGAAAGTTAGGATAATTTCTAGAGTTTAAGAAGCTTTTTACAGTTTTTATGCAAAGACACTTAGACATTTTTATAGTTTTCAATATAGTTCATGTTATTTCAAGGTTTTAGTTTCAATGACAATTTCAATGAACATATGGTCATTTGTATGTTAGTGAATGTTGTGCATAATTTTTTCTTATTTGATGAAAGTTAATAGAAGATTCTGAATTTGAGACTATTTCCATTGAATTATCTATGAATGAAGTTTCTTTATGTTTATTGATGTATGAATTTTAATGATGAGTCGATGATGCATTCTTGTTTATTTTGAATTTTATGAATGGTGAATGATTTGTATGTATTGAATTTGCATTGTGGATGAATGCAATGGTACAAATTTTTCTATAGATTGTTCAAGAGATTTAGTGGTTGGGCCCTCATGAGGGATAATGTCTATTGTAGCTACTAGCGCATCAATATGACTTTCCATAGTAACAGTGGTAGGTGCATTGTGTTGTTCATTATTTGTATCAATAGTCATTACATCAATGGTTAAAGGTTTGCTAGCCTTGAAAAATGAGGTAATATGTTTAGTCATGGGATTAGTGAAAATATAAAAATTCTAGTAAGGGGGTGCAATAGAATTATTGCCTTGATCATTAACACCCATAATGGACAGATGGCCAAAATCAATGAGGTCTTTAACTAAATGTTTCAAACACTTGCAATTTTCAGTGTCATGTGCATTTTGGCGATGAAAATGACAATAAGCATTAGGTTTGAACGTGGGTGGTAAAGGCTAGTTTGGATCAAGTGGTCGAATGGGTGGCAAAGTGAGCAGGCATTTTTGAATTAAGTGGTTCATTGTATTATGAAGTGTATCAGGTAGGAGAGTAAACTGTCTCTTCAGGTCCCCATAGGTATAAGGAACCACTGCATTAATAGCTACCACTTGATTTGGAATGGATTGTGTTGGCTATGGTTAAGGTTGAGGAGGAGAATTAAACTAGAAAAAGCCTCTATTTGGTTTACAAAACTTTTTTTTGGCTATTTTGGTTTTGATTGTTGTTAATAGGTTTTTTAGCTCGATTAAAGTGGATTTTGAATCGTGACTTGAAACTGAATTATGGTATTCACACAATATTGTGCATAAATGCATAAACGAAGGAAATTTCATCATTGTTAATTTATCTTGAAGGTGTGTGTGCAAGTTTTCAATAAACATCTTTTGCAGATGTGCATTAGGAATCTTGACATCAATTTGAGCATACACAAATTGGTATCATGAGATAAAATTTGTGACTTTTTCATCTGTGTTTTGTCTACATTGCATAAGGTCAATCATTATCTTCTTAGGTGTCATGTGAACTTGAAAGTTACTTATGAAAGAATCCACCAATTTATTGAATGAATGTATGGAATGATTACGCAAGTTGGAAAACCATTCTAAGGCAGTGTCTTTCAAGACTCTTGGAAATGATTTGGCTGATAGTTTATCATCAAGGATGAAGTAACTACACAAAGCTATATAGGCATTAACATGGTTGACAGGGTCTCCTTTTCCTCCATATTTCTCAAACTAAGGCATTTCTATCCCTTGTGGCATTGGGGTACGTAAGATGTTTAGGGATAAGGGACTACTATGAACATGATATGTAGGTGGAGCGGATTGACCTTGACTAATGGTGGAAAGTTGATCTTGCATGAATGAAACGGTGGTAAGGAGTTGTGTAAGAAGGGTATCGGGGTATGTGGGTTGAGGTGGAAGGGAAAATGGTGATGGAGTGTAAGTGATGTTAGGTGAAGTGAAAGGAATACTAGGAGGTGTGAAGGTTGTGGAAGGGACTTGTGATGCCACAATAGAAGTAGGAATGCTAGTGGAAACTGAGAAAGAAGTAGCCCGATGTGTAGTTGTATGAACTTATGGATTGGTATAAGTTGGGATGGAAGCTATAGTTGAAGGGGAAGGAACTTGAGGTCCTCCTTGGCTTACAGGAATGGTTGCAGATTGGTTATTAGAAGAGGCATGTTTATTGTAAATCTTAACAATTCTCTTTATCACTTGCAAGCCATCATCACTTTCAATCAAACGGTTAAGATTGTCAATGGCAGGTATGACGGTTTGGGAAATGCTTTCAAGGGACAAGTCTTGTTGTAAATGTGCAAATTCTTCATGAATACTAATGACCTTGTCTTGAGGGAGAGAGTTGTTTTGGTTTTCAACATTCATTGGATGGAAAGGTGAAGGGATGGAAGTGGTATGATCAATTCCTAATGCACCATTTTCCATACTAGGAGTAGGAGCTCTTGAGATCCCAAGGTCGACAATGAAAGTGCTATCGTGGGAAGCCATGAGTCTAGAACTTTGTCTCACCAAAGTATTATCAAGAAGGCACCAAACACTCATGCAAGTACCACAAACGAAGGGTGAATGCAAATGCAAACTAATCTAAGAGTTTGAAATGAAAATAATAGAAATGATACTAACTATAACAGAGATCTAACTACAGAAAACATAAATGCAGAAAAATGCTAGAAAAGTGTTAAGATGTTGTTGAACAAGTGTGGAGGGGTTGATTCACCTTGGGTGGCGAATGAGTCCTAGTATGCAAGTTTTTTGTATTTTTTAGAAGTTTTAAGATGATTTTAATGTTCTACAGAATTAAAAAAATGATGCAAAATGCAAAATTTCTATTTTTTCAATGAGATGAAATGCAAAAATGAAATCTAAATGAAGCTTTCACTAATGGAAGATAAAATGTTCTAGAATGCAAAAACAAAACAATCTACTAATTGAATGTTAATGCAAATGAGAACTAGGATGTAATATGAAATAAGAAATGCTAAGTGCTCAAACATCAGGTTCACCAAGATGAACCATTGATTTTTGGTTCCTAGGGCTTCTCTAACTCTTCTCTAGGGTTTTTCACCTAAAAAGAGAGAAGTGGGCCAAAAATGCTAATGGCTCATTAAATTTAATGTTATGTGTTATGTTTTCTAACCTAAATGAAGCTAAAAAAATGCAACTGATTGATTTAAATGAACGAAAATGAATGCAAAAGTGCAATTAAAGCTATGCTTGAAAACACAGTGTGATATGAAAACAACTAATTAAATGAAGAAATTATGTAGAACATAAAGGAAAGGGATGAACTTGAGTGTAGCTGGATGAAATGTGATGATTTTGGACTGTTATGGATGTGAATGGAAATTATTTATTTTTCACAATGGGATTCATTCGCCCATGGTGGTGAATTAGTCCTCCTCCTAGTGAAAAACTGTCAGAAGCAAGTTTCTATCTGTTGAGATCCGAAATATGACAAAATTCAGATTTTCAGTCCTAAGGTGGGACTCATTTTCCATAGGTGGTGAATCAGTCCTCTCCCAATTTTTTGAAAAATTAGGAGACAACTCCGCAACACCAGATCTGGAAAAGTCTACTTCTCGTGTTGTCGAAGTCAATTCTACAAAAAATGGACATAAAACCTTCTCCAATCTTGAAATAGACTTAAGTTGAATTGAAGCACCTAGTTGACTTGTAAACCAACCTTCAACATAAACAAGCTTGTCAAACCTACATACCTAGGTTTGCAAACAAACATGCAATAGGGGGAAATGGTTTAAGGTTAGTGAGTAGGGGTTTTCCTTGGTCAAAACCCTGTTTTGGTAATCAAACTTTTAATAAAATAATGAAATGCAAAGGAATGATAAACTAACAACATGCAATTTCTATCAACTTAACAAACCTTTGACGATGCAATTATGAATTAATGTTAATGGCTACTTCAAAGTGCTTGAATAGTTCTTGAAAGGATGTTGTAAAATGCTTGAATACTTGAAATATGAGATGAAATTCCTAAATGAGTGAGGAGATGTAAAATGAGGTGAAAATCACATATTTATACACATTTGTGCCTTAGTTACCCATTCATACCTCATGACAGGTTGACATCAAGTGTTTTTGAATAAAATCCCAAAAGGAAATTTAAAATATTTTGAATTTGGGGCCAAGGGAGACTCATTTGCCAGCCATGGTGAATGGGTCCCACCTAGGACCTAAAAACAAGTATCGGGAAATATGTTGTATTTAATGTTGTTTGTTGGCATAATACTCAAAATAACACTTAATTAAGCATATGAGAGCATAAAGGTGTTAAATAAAGCATGAAAAGGGGATAAATAGTGAAGATGTGCCTAGAAAAGTGTGAAATCTTTTTACAAGACTTTACAATACTTCAAAATAGGGCTTGTTGATGAATAAAAAGGTGATTTTTAGGTAAATTGTAATTAATAGAGTCTAGAAGAATGTAGATATTTCTTACAACACTTCACAACACCTTCACAAGACATCGTTCTTTGAGTTTTAGTACCTAAATAAGCATGTTCAAGCCATGTTACAACATAAAATCAAAGCAACATAGTTACAACGCCATGAAACAAGACCTAAAAGGCCATGAAAATGACAAGGGGCCATTTTTATATGACACAATTATTTGTATCTATCATTTTATGCTTTAAAGTAATTGCTCACAGTATGGTGTTTAGCAATTTCTTTAAAGTGGGGGCATACATTATCATTTTTCTTTTGAATTATTCTTTTTCATTGTTCATGGTGTAGTGTTCTTATTTCATGTGATGTGTTTTTCGCTTTGTGGATGACATTGGGTGTGATGTCCTTTAGGAGTGTGATCTCTCTTAGCATATTATAATCCTCTTAGTGGCTTGATGTGACACACTTCATCCCCTAAGTTGTGAATCTTATATTCTTTGATTGGTCCTCTCTTGGAGACATTAGGCACAATGTTCCCTAAGCTAAGATCTCGTATGAACTAACCAAGGCTCCTTTGAACATTCCTTGTTGCATTTACATTTTTAGTTATATGGCCACCTTATAGAACACAACTTACATGCCTCTAGATCCATCTTATTTTTTCATGAGCTCCAAGCATATGACGCTTTACTTGCCTCATGAAGCTCGAAGTTCATTTTTACATGGCACCTTATCAGAGTTATTAGGAGGTATAACATTGGTATGGTTTGATGGGAAGCTAAATGTGGGCATGGCTTTCCCTTAACCACCCGCATGTGTGTGTGAGCACATACTGGTCATGAGTGTATGTATCTTACCTTCTTGGATTAATCACCTAGCGGACAACCTGGGGTTTTGTTGCCTTAGAGTGAGTGTGCATTTATTAGACAAATAACCTAGATCTAATCCACATTGCGATGGACAAATGGTTGAAGCTTGATCCACCCATTCTTTTACTTTTTCTTCTCTCTTTGTCTTTGGCATTATATGCTTGTACTTTTTTGTTTCTCTTTATATCATTTCCATGTTTGTTCTTTTATACCTATGTTATTTTGGCATAGTCCTAGGGGCTTACGAAACCCTCTTGATCATGGTTGTCCTATCTTACTAACATTGGTGCATTTGGACCCCTCTTGGTGTGCATTGGTCTACTTTAGCATGAGTTGGAATCAAGTTCCTCCTCTCACTAAAGTGGGGGCTAGATATAATGACAAAAAAATCCCCCTTAACATGGCCATGATTTAGTGTTGCAATATGTATAACATATTCACAATAGTTCTTAGGCCCTTGTGAACTAAATGAGCTTATTAGTGCCTTATTTGGAGTGTTGTAAAGTGTTGTAACACACTTTCACACTTTTCTAGGGTTTTATTTAATAATTGGGATTCTTTATGCTTTAATTGACCTTATTTTGCATCCACAAGCCTCACTTAATGCATCTTTTTGAGGATGATCATAACACAAATCAAAATCCAATTATAATTCAAATCTTTTCAGGTTCTATGCCCTAGATTTAGTGATTTGGGACTCATACACCACCTTGGGAATATGAGTCCCACCTAGGTTTTTGGGTCCCGATCTTGGTTTTACACCTTTCTAAGCATTTTTTTAATTTGGTCCCATAAATTATGCCTAATGGGACTCATTCACCACCTTGGTTGAATGAGTCTCATGTGGCCTAAAATTAAAATTAATTCAAATTCTTGGTGGTATTTTATCGTCCTAGATCTGATGTCAGCTTGTGATGTTGTAATTTGAATATTTTTTGCATAATGAAGTATAAATACAATTTTTTTTCACTCATTTTCACCCCAAGCATTCAAGTATTCATGCATATAGAAGGTTTGAGTTCACAATAGAATTCAATTATTTAAAATATCATTCAAGGGAAGATTATCAAACATTTTAGAGCATTATTCAAGTATCAATCATCATGTCAAAGTCTTCATGCATCATGTTTGTTTTGAGCTAATAATTATGATGTAGAGTTTCATGATTCAAGCTAGAATTTCACTCAAGATCCATTCTATTCAAGCAAGAGTTAAGATCTATATCCATTGGAGCCATCTCATACATGTTTACATCAATTTATTGCTAGGGTTTGTTGAGTAGAAACATCATATTTTTTCCAATCATCATCCTCCATTCCTATTTCATTTCATTTCAAAGTTTGATTACCAAAATTGGGTTTGACCAATGCAAACCCATTTCCACTAACAAAACAACATTTTCCCCTCTCTTTAGTGTGTGATTTGCAAGTTTATATTGAAGATACATTGAAGAGAATGTTTGGAGAGATTTTTTAAAGTGCCAAAAGTTGTCAAAGTTGTCACCTTCCATTGGAGATACTTGGAGGACTTCTACAGGTTGCAAGTCAGGGTTTCAGATCTAGAAATCAATTAGGAAGCACAATGTAGACCTTGAAGACTAGATTAAGACTTTAAAGTTCCAAAAAACACTAACTAGACTAATAAGCTAGTTCTGGGGTATGATTCCCAATTTAGGTCAAAATTCAAGTTTTTACAAATTCAGATACCCATTTGCCAGATTTTTGTTTTTGCACAAAAACCTAGATCTAGGATTGATTCACCCAACTTGGTATATGAGTACTAGTCAACATTAAAGTCTTTTTTTTAGCATTTCAAAACTCTATTCATTCATCTTTATATTTCTAGGTGCACAGATTTCATCTTGTAGCTTTCTATTTTTTTGCATACTTTTCTAGGTAATTTAGTGAAAGATTGCATCATATTAGGGTTAAGCATTTCATCCTACATTTCATTTGTCTTTCCAAGCTCTAGCTTGGTGGTGAACCCATCATTATTTTACAATCATCCTTTATGACAACCCTATTGTCAGATCTCTTTCCCTTTTCTTCATTGAATTGAGATCTCTAGGGTTATCCTTGAATGAAATAATTGGAAAGTGGGTTTTCTTTACATTCTAAACCATATGAAAGCACCTATCCCAATTTTAGAGTATTTCAAATGTTTTCCAAAAGTTTGAGCTAGGTCATGCACAAGTTCAATTCCTTCATCACTTTCAATTATGTGATGTATGCTATCTATGGTAGGAATGGCAATGGTTGAAACTTTTTTAGTACTAAATTGATTTTGTAAGTTTTCTACGTCTTCATGGATTTGGATTATGTTTTCTTGTGGAATACTAGAAACCATTGTTTCAATAGTGGTCACACTACTTGAAGGAAAAGAGTTATTAAGGTTATGGTCCATACCTAGTATACTAGTGTCAACACTAGTAGTGAAAGAGCTAGATAGCCCAAGATCCATGACAATTGTGCTATCATAAGATGACATGAGTCTTGAACTTCGCCTCACTATAGTATTAGCAATAGGACACTAATTTATAAAGCTAATGTAGGGGAAAAAAATGAATGCAAGATAAATGCAATGAACAAAAGATAAATGATATACTTTGATTCAAATAAAATTAAGATAGATACAATGAATAAAATAGAAATTCAGTAAACTGGAACAAAAATATAACAAACAAAAGCATAGAAAAAAAAAATTAATCCTCTAAAATGTATTTTTGAATGTAACACGAGACTAAATCAACTAGAGGGGAGTATGAGTCCCAATCAAGCTTTTTTAGGGATTCAAATGTTGATAAACAATCAATGTGCAGAATACCTAGAAATCAGGCAAAACCACCTATCCTGGGTCTAAATCGCCTAGAGGTGCATGTGAGTCCCAAATTAGGGTTTTTGCACTAATTTTAGTAAATTTTTAGTGAATTTTAGGTTTTCTAGTTTGAATGTTGTCAATACTAAGCACAATTAAATTTTTTAAATGAATTTCAATGATGCAAGATGAAAAAAGCTATATGCACTTTCACTAATGAAAGATTTACAAATCTTAGATGCAAATTAACTAATGCAAGACCTAATGAAAAGTTAATGTAAGCTATATCTATGACTATGATGCACTCCAAATCATAAAATAATATTTTCTAAAGGCTAGGCTCACCAAAATGAAATGTAGAAAATCGTCGCTCTATGCTTTGGGAGATAGAACCACCAATTTCCTCCAAGTTTCATTCACGGAAACCTTAGAGATTTGAATATAGGGATGAAAATGAGGGAAATATATCTACAATAAGGTGTCTAAGGGTGTGATTAAATACTAAAATTGGGTTCACCACCAAGAAATGGTTGAAAAGACAAGAAATGCAATGGTATGTTAAGCTAAGTATGCAACCCAATATAAGAAATTGAAGATCATAATACCAAATTGAGAAAGGGTAGACGTGTGCTTGGAAAGTTGAAAAGGCTGAGAAGAAGGTATGCTATCCTAAAATTATGAATTTTGATGTACACTGGGACTCATACTCTAGTACGGCCGATTTAGTCCCAGTTTAGGGTTTCAAGTTGAAATTAGAATCTAGAACTTGTAAATCAAGATCTGTTGGAAATGTTAGAATTCTAGTATATTGGGACTCATATGCCACAAGTGGAGATTTAGTCCCAATATCAGGGTTGATCTAAATCTTTGATATCCTTTAATGTTCTCCTGTAGATTCCTTCTTGTAAAATCTCTAAGTCTGAAACATTGAATTGTAGCCTATAGATGACTTTGCCTAAATTTTGATGGTAGATGAAAACTTTGACAACTTGACAACTTTTCTCTAATCTTACTCTGCAATGTGTCTTCAACCTAGATTTGCAAATTACACAAGAAAGAGAGGGAAAACTATATTTTTTTAATGGATAGGGGGTTGCCTTAGTAAAACCCCATTTTGGTAATCGAACCTTGAAATGAAATCCAATAGAATTAAGGAATCATGAATGAAAAAATAAGAAATGTTGTGACTCACAAAACCATTGAGAAAAAGACTACAATCTTGTATGTAATGGCTACCGTGAAAGTGGATCCTAACTCATGATTGAATGTTATAGATCTTGATTTGAATTCTTGTTTGAATCATAAGAACCTACATCACAAATTTTAGCTCAAAAATAAACATGATGCATGATGACTTTGACATGATGCTTGATAATCACACTTGCATATTGAGTAGCACTATTCTAGAATATAAATTGTAGTCAAATTAAAAAACAAGGGGAAATGTAAACATGGTTTTTTTGTTGTCTCAAGACTATCAAGATGATCATATGGACAAACAAATTATGTAGGAGTAGATCTTGAAGAAATAATATAAAAATGAAGTTATATAATAAATATGATCTTCAATCTTTAGTGTCCATATGACCAAATTACTGCCATAACTACGATTTTTAAACGTGATTGTTCCATTCGAGTATTTTTGGTAAAAGATGTAGACTATAGTGTAAATTAATTTAAAGTTAATGAATTTACTTGTAAGATTAATCAAGCATGATAATAATGGCATTACTATCTTCAAATGATATTCAACATATCATATGATATTGCATCTTTGAATCAGGGTATGTGTAGGATCATCATGGACAAAACATGCCCTTAAGTGGCAAAAAATTTAGAAAAATCAAAGTTAGGCAACTTGATGTAAAAATTTGAATAAGTTATCTATATTATTTCAAAAATATGTAAGAATAGAATCTGTAGAAAATTGAATGTAGTTTCTAAACTACTAGGTTTATTTAAAATAAATAAATCTATTTGGTGAAAATTTGAAATTTCAATGCAAATGGTGAATTTCAAGTAAAAAATAAGAAGTGGAATGTTAAATAGGCCACCCCTAACCACAATAAAATGATAATATTTTTATAAGATTTTAGATATAAGTAGAGGGACTCATGTCAGATGTGGTACATATCTTTTTGTAATTTTTTCCCAGGTAAATAATTAATTATGATTTTTTATTACAAATTTTACAAAATATAAAAGCATTATATTTGACCATTAACTTGGTCAAAACTTCATAAAAATTCATTTTTTATTTATTTTTAATTATATAGTATGTGAAGCATAGAATGTGACACATGTTATGGATTCAAAAAATGTGATACCATTTGAAATCTATAGATATTTTTCAATAAGCCTATCAATCAGGACTTTAGTCGTAATTCAAATAGAAAATGAATAATAATTATTTATTAAATTCAAAGTAAAAAATAATTTATATTGGTGGAAAGCTAGGAATCTCCTTTAAAAACACTTTTCATTTCATCAATTTTGGGTAAAAAAAAAGTCATCAGCCACATGAGCCATCATATCAGTTACATATTGCCACTTTTTGGCCCATCATGATCCTGCACATCCCCATCAATAATTTACTATTACTTGTTCTTATTCTAGGATATTTTTCTTTTCAAAATTTCACTTTTAGAGATAACTCAATAAAACTCAAATTTAATGCATGATAATAATGATAGTACTATCTTTGAATGATATTCAACATATATCCTATTATTACATCTTTGAATCAATTGTTTACTATTACCTATTCCTATTCTAGGATATTTTTCTTCTTAAAAATTCACTTTTAGAGATAAATCAATTGACCTTTTGAATTCTTCACAAGGTGTCAGACAAGGTGATCCTTTACCACCTTTCCTTTTCCTTTTAATGGTATAATAGTTGAGTCGGGAAATAGCAAGGTATGAGCTCAAGGTGCATAAAAAGGTATAGATATTTTAAATTCAAGCATCAACATGACTTATTTATTATTTGTAGATGATACACTTTTATTTTCCTAATCTATTGTCCAAGAAGCAAGAAGAATTCAAAAAATTCTTAGAGGGTTATTTCAGGGAATTAGGTCAAAAAATAAATGAAAAAAATTCAAGAATATTCTTTCTAAACACCTACCTAATGGTTTCAACATGTATTCTATCCATTCTTGATTTTAAATATGATGAATTGCTAAGCCAATATTTGAGAATCCCATTCTTTTCAAGGCTAAATAAACCTGAGTTCTAAAACATAATTTTGACTCAAATCCGAAACAAAATAGCATCATGGAATGAATGATGGCTAATAATAGTAGGAAAGATTGCATTAACCAATGCAAACCTTTCAGCTATTCCCAACTATGTTATGTCAGTCCTGGGTATGTGTAGGATCATGATGGGCCAAAAAGTGGTGACATGATGGGTATGTGTAGGTTATGTGGCTGACGACATTTTTTTTACCCAAAATTGATGAAACAAAAAGGGTTTTTAAAGGAGCTTCTCAACTTTCCACCAATATAAATTATGCTTTACCTTGAATTTAATAAATAATTATTATTCATTTTCTATTTGAATTACGACTAAAGTCTTGATTGATAGGCTAATTGAAAAACATCTATAGCTTTTAAAATGTATCACATTTTTTGAATCCAAAACGCACGTCACATTCTATGCTTCATGTACTATAGGATTAAAAAAAACATGAATTTCATGAAGTTTTGACCATGTTAAGGTGGTCAAACATACAATTTTTTTATATTTTTTAAAGTTGTAATAAAAAATTCATAATTAATTATTTACTAGGAAAAAATTCATAAAAAAGTATCCATCAAATTGGGACATGAGTCCTCTACTTATATCTAAAATCTTATAAACAAATATTATCATTTTATTGTGGTTAGGGTGGTCAGATAAAAACCTACTTCTTATTTTTTCTTTGAAACTTAAGTACTACTACATTGAAATTTCAAAATTTCACCAAATAGATTTTTTTTTAAATAAACCTACTAGTTTAGAAACTACATTCAATTTGCTACAGATTCTATTCTTACATGTTTTTGAAATAATATAGATAACTTATTAAGATTTTTATGTCAAGTTTCCTAACTCTGATTTTTTAAAAATTTTGACCACTTAAGGCCCTATTTTTTCCATGATTATCCTACACATACCCCCCTTAAGCTACCAAAATTAGTGCAATTTAATTTAGAGCAATGGATCAGAAAGATCCTCTATAATGGGAACCTTCGCAGTAAGAAAAATAGTAAAATCCCACTAGTTTCATGAAATAAACTCTGTGAAGATAAAAAATATCAAAGAGCTAGTCTACACAACCTAGAGAAAAGGAATCTAGCTGTGGAAGCCAAACTATTGTGGAATATTTTTGCAAAACCATCTTCCAAATTGGCCAGAATCATATAAAACAAAATATGGATTCCTCAATTCCTGAATGAATATTTAGAATGGAAAATCCATCAGAGGGCTCTAAAATGTGGAACTTTATCATAAATTTATGAGAAGTTATCATCCCACATTTAACCTAATCCATAAGTAATGAAAAAAAAAATTGTTCTAGGATGATTCTTGGAATGGCTTCCCATCACTATCCAAAATTCAAGAATTAGAAGAAGTAAGAATATAATTAAAATATCATTGGGGAGTAAAAGTAAAAGAATACCTTAAGCTAGAAGATAACCTTCTCTCAAATGCAAAATGGAAAAAATTCATTGGATGTGGCTTCCCAGCAAACCAAAAATCTCTACTATCAAAACTTCTTTAGTAGAGACAAATCTTATTTTGAAAGGACCTTGACAGGCTCATTTGGGAACCTTCTAAGTCAGGTAGTTATAAATTTAACTTGCAAATTCTCACAACAGTGTTGGACATGGCTTCAAAACAAACCTTCAAGAACCTTTGTTAGCAGGTTTTTCCTTGTGGATGATAATAAATAAAGACTCTTTGTTCTCCTCCATTTGGATAACAAGCCCCTCAACACTAATATGGTACTTATTATGGGAAAGGAACAAAATAATATTCTAAAAGGAGGATGATATAGTAGAAGAAGTAACATGTAAAATTGAAAGATAAATTTATGAGTTAGTATTAATGCCTAACGTGTATAAATAAAATGGCTCTAAAAAAATCTATTCAAATTGGGATGCAAAAATATATTCTTAAGGGGAATTTGATTCATTCTAAAAATGTAGGAACATGGATACCAAAACCCAAGCCCAACTGAAATAGTGTGGTGTGGTAAAACTCAATTTGGATGGGGCCTCCCAAGGGAATGCAGGTGCATCTGGTGCCAGTTGTGTACTAAGGAACCATGTAAGAAATATTATTAGTTCCCTCACATTAAAATTTCCAAATGGAACAAATAATAAGGTTGAGTCATACGCATTACTCGCAGGTTTAAAATTGGAAGAGTCAATAGGCACCAAACATATATGGATTGAGCGGGATTCTATGATCATAATCAACACATGTAAGCAGAAAAAATTAGTTAGTTGGTTGTTAAGCGACATCCTAAAACAAGGATTTAAAGAGCTACAATATTTTGATTCTTACTAGTTCACACATTGTTATAGAGAGGGTAATAAATTAGAAAATATGCTGGAAAATATGGTGCAACCTAGACATTGGGGCACTACAAATTAACCAAAAAATAATTTTCTAATTATCCCACCCTAACATGTCAGGACAACAATGAATTGCATCCAATAAAGGGGAATTGAGATAATAATATATGTTTTAAGTC
>VDFB02000003.1:392219029-392236021 GCA_007258455.2 Sequoia sempervirens
CTGCGTGTTGTGAAGTCAATTCTACAAAAAATGGACATAAAACCTTCTCAATCTTGAAATAGACTTAAGTTGAATTGGAGCACCTAGTTGACTTGTAAACCAACCTTCAACATAAACAAGCTTGTCAAACCTACATACCTAGGTTTGCAAACAAACATGCAATAGGGGGAAATGGTTTAAGGTTAGTGGTAGGGGTTTTCCTTGGTCAAACATTTTGGTAATCAAACCTTTAATAAAATAATGAAATGCAAAGGAATGATAAACTAATAACAGGCAATTTCTATCAACTTACCAAACCCTTGATGATGCAAGTCTGAAGTAATGTCAATGGTTGCTTCAAAGTGCTTGAATAGTTCTTGAAAGGATGTTGTAAAATGTTTGAATACTTGAAATATGAGATGAAATGCTTGAATGAGTGAGGAGATATAAAATGAGGTGAGAATCACATATTTATACACACTTGTGCCTTAGTTACCCATTCATACCTCATCACAGGCTGAAATCAAGTGATTTTGAATAAAATACCAAAAGGAAATTTAAAATATTTTGAATTTGGGGCCAAGGGGGACTCATTCGCCACGCATGGTGAATGGATTACAGAACCCTAAAACAAATATCGGAAATATATTTGTATTAATGTTGTTTGTTAACAATACTCAAAATAACCTTAATTAAGCATATGAGAGCATAAAGGGGTAAAATAAAGCATGAAAAGGGGATAAATAGTGAAGATGTGCCTAGAAAAGTGTGAAAGCTTGTTA
Organism: Sequoia sempervirens; assembly: GCA_007258455.2. NCBI lineage: Eukaryota > Viridiplantae > Streptophyta > Pinopsida > Cupressales > Cupressaceae > Sequoia > Sequoia sempervirens. Next base: position 392,219,791 of record VDFB02000003.1, read on the forward strand.
CAAGACTTTACAACACTTCAAAATAGGACTTGTTGATGAATAAAAAGGTGATTTTTAGGTAAATTGTAATTAATAGAGTCTAGAAGAATCATAGGAATATTTCTTACAACACTTCATAGCACCTTCACAAGACATTGTTCTTTGAGTTTTAATACCTAAATAAGCATGATCAAGCCATGTTACAACATAAAATTAGAGTAACATAGTTCCAACACCATGAAACAAAACCTAAAAGGCCATGAAAATGACAAGGGGCCATTTTTATATGACACACAACTGTTTGTATTTATCTTTTGCTACTTTAAAGTAATTGCTCATAGTACGATGTTTAGTAGTTTCTTTAAAGTGGGGGCATACATTATCATTTTTCTTTTGCATTATTCTTTTTCATGGTTCATGGTGTAGTGTTCTTATTTCATGTGATGTGTTTTTTTCTTTGTGGATGAGATTGGGTTTGATGCCCTTCAGGAGTGTGATCTCTCTTAGCATATTATATTTCTCTTAGTGGCTTGATGTGACACACTTCATCCCCTAAGTTATGAATCTTATATTCTTTGATTGGTCCTCTCTTGGAGACATTAGGCACAATGTTCCCTAAGCTAAGACCTTATATGAACTAACCAAGGATCCTTTGAACATTCCTTTTTGCATTTACATTTTTAGTTATATGGCCACCTTACAGAACACAACTTGCATGCCTCTGGAGCCATCTTATTTTTTCATGAGCTCCAAGCATACGACACTTTACTTGCCTCATGAAGCTTGAAGTTAATTTTTATATGGCACCTTATCAGAGTTATTAGGAGGTATAACATTGGTATGGTTTGATGGGAAGCTGAATGAGGGCATGACTTTCCCTTAGCCACTCGCATGTGTGTGTGAGTGCATACCGGCCATGAGTGTATGTATCTTACCTTCTTGGATTACTCACCTAGTGGACAACCTAGGGTTTTCTTGCCTCAGAGTGAGTGTGCATTTATTGGAAAAACAACCTAGATCTAATCCACATTGCAATGGACAAACGGTTGAAGCTTGATCCACCCATTCTTTTACTTTTCTTCTCTCTTTGTCTTTGGCATTATATGTTTGTGCCTTTTTGTTGCTCTTTATATCATTTCCATGTTTGTTCTTTTATACCTATGTTATTTTCCCATAGGACCTTGGTCCTAGGGGCTTACGAAACCCTCTTGATCATGGTTGTCCTATCTTACTAACATTGGTGCATTTGGACCCCTCTTCTTGTGCATTGGTCTACTTTAGCGTGAGTTGGAATCAAGTTCCTCCTCTCACTAAAGCGCGGGCTAGATATAATGACAAAAAAAATCCCCCCCTAACATGGCCTTGATTTAGTGTTGCAATATGTATAACATATTCACAATAGTTCTTGGGCCCTTGTGAACTAAATGAGCTTATTAGTGCCTTATTTGGAGTGTTGTAAAGTGTTGTAACACTCTTTCACACTTTTCTAGGGTTTTATTTAATAATTGGGCTTCTTTATGCTTTAATTGACCTTATTTTGCATCCACAAGCCTTAATGCATCTTGTTGAGGATGATCACAACAGAAATCAAAATCCAATCATAATTCAAATGTTTTCAGGTTCAATGGCCTAGATTTAGTGATTTGGGACTCATACACCACCTTGGGAATATGAGTCACACCTAGGTTTTTGGGTACCGATCTTGGTTTTACACCTTTCTAAGCATTTTTTTAATTTGGTCCCATAAATTATGCCTAATGGGACTCATTTGCCACCTTGGGTGAATGAGTCTCGTGTGGTCCAAAATTAAAATTAATTCAAATTCTTGGTGGGATTTTATCCTCCTAGATCTGATGTCATCTTGTGATGTAATTTGAATATTTTTTGCATAATGAAGTATAAATACAAGTTTTTTTCACTCATTTTCACCCCAAGCATTCAAGTATTCATGCATATAGAAGGTTTGAGTTCACAAGAGAATTGAATTATTTAAAAGATCATTCAAGGGAAGATTATCAAGCATTTTAGAGCATTATTCAAGTATCAATCATCATGTCAAAGTCTTCATGCATCATGTTTGTTTTGAGCTAATAATTATGATGTAGAGTTTCATGATTCAAGCTAGAATTTCACTCAAGATCCATTCTATTCAAGAAAGAGTTAAGATCTATATCCATTGGAGCCATCTCATACATGTTTACATCAATTTATTGCTAGGGTTTGTTGAGTAGAAACATCATATTTTTTATGATCATCATCCTCCATTCCTATTTCATTTCATTTCAAGGTTTGATTACCAAAATTGGGTTTGACCAATGCAAACCCATTTCCACTAACAAAAAAAAATTCCCCTCTCTTTAGTGTGTGATTTTCAAGTTTAGATTGAAGATACATTGAAGAGAAAGTTTGGAGAAATTTTTTAAAGTGCCAAAAGTTGTCAAAGTTGTCACCTTCCATTGGAGATACTTGGAGGACTTCTACAGGTTGCAAGTCAGGGTTTCAGATCCAGAAATCAATTGGGAAGCACAATGTAGACCTTGAAGACTAGATTAAGACTTTCAAGTTCCAAAAAACACTAACTAGACTAATAAGCTAGTTCTGGGGTATCATTCCCAGTTTAGGTCAAAATTCAAGTTTTTACAGATTCAGATACCCATTTGCCAGATTCTTGTTTTTTGTACAAAAACCTAGATCTAGGATTGATTCACCCAACTTGGTATATGAGTACTAGTCAACATTAAAGTCATTTTTTTTAGCATTTCAAAACTCTATTCAGTCATCTTCATATTTCTAGGTGCACAAATTTCATCTTGTAGCTTTCTTTTTTTTTTGCATACTTTTCTAGGTAATTTAGTGAAAGATTGCATCATATTAGGGTTAAGCATTTCATCCTTCATTTAATTTTTCTTTCCAAGCTCTAGCTTGGTGGTGAACCCATCATTAGTTTACAATCATCCTTTATGACAACCCTATTGTCAGATCTCTTTCCCCTTTCTTCATTGAATTGAGATCTCTAGGGTTATCCTTGAATGAAATAATTGGAAAGTGGGTTTTCTCTACATTCTAAACCATATGAAAGCACCTATCCCAATTTTACAGTATTTCAAATTTTTTCCAAAAGTTTGAGCTAGGTAATGCACAAGTTCAATTCCTTCATCACTTTCAATTATGTGATGTATGTTATCTATGACCAGTAGGAATGGTAGTGGTTGAAATTTTTTTAGTACTCAATTGATTTTGTAAGTTTTCTACATCTTCATGGATTTGGATTATGTTTTCTTGTGGAATACTAGAAAACATTGTTTCAACAGTGGTAACACTACTTGAAGGAAAAGAGTTGTTAAGGTTATGGTCCATACCTAGTATACTGGTGTCAACACTAGTAGTGAAACAGCTAGATAGCCCAAGATCCATGACAATTGTGCTATCATAAGATGACATGAGTCTTGAACTTTGCCTCACTATAGTATTAGCAATAGAACACCAATTTATAAAGCTAATGTAGGGGGAAAAAAAATGAATGCAAGATAAATGCAATGAACAAAAGATAAATGATATACTTTGATTCAAATGAAATTAAGAGATGCAATGAATAAAATAGAAATTTAGTAAACTGGAACAAAAATCTAACAACAAACAAAAGCATAGAAAAAAAAATTAATCCTCTAAAATGTATTTTTGAATGTAATAGGAGACTAAATCAACCAGAGGGGAGTATGAGTCCCAATCAAGGTTTTTTAGGGATTCAAATGCTGATAAACAATCAACGTCCAGAATACCTAGAAATTAGGCAAAACCACCTATCCTGGGTCTAAATCACCCAGAGGTGCATATGAGTCCCAAATTAGGGTTTTTGCACTAATTTTAGTAAATTTTGAGTGAATGTTAGGTCTAAGCACAATTAAATTTTTAAAATGAATTTCAATGATGCAACATGAAAAAATGTAACCTATATGCACTTTCACTAATGAAAGATTTACAAATCTTAGATGCAAATTAACTAATGCAAGACCTAATGCAAAGTTAATGTAAGCTATATCTATGACTATGATGCACTCAAAATCATAAATAAGATGTTCTAAAGGCTAGGCTCACCAAAATGAAATGTAGAAAATTGTCACTCTATGCTTTGGGAGATAGAACCACCAATTTCCTCCAAGTTTCATTCAAGGAAACCTTAGAGATTTGAATATAGGGATGAAAATGAGGGAAATATATCTACAATAAGGTGTCTAAGGGTGTGATTAAATACTAAAATTGGGTTCACCACCAAGAAATGGTTGAAAAGACAAGAAATGCAATGGTATCTTAAGCTAACTATGCAACTCAAGATAAGAAATTGAAGATCATACTACCAAATTGAGAAAGGGTAGAGGTGCGCTTGGAAAGTTGAAGAGGCTCAAAAGAAGGTATGATATCCTAAAATTATGACTTTTGATGTACACTGGGACTCATACTCTAGTACGGTTGATTTAGTCCTAGTTTAGGGTTTCAAGTTGAAATTAGAATCTAGAACTTGTAAATCAAGATCCGCTAGAAATGTTAGAATTCTAGTATATTAGGACTCATATGCCACAAGTGGATATTTAGTCCCAGTATTAGGGTTGATTTAAATATTTGATATCCTTTAGTGTTCTCCTGTAGATTCCTTCTTGTAAAATCTCTAAGTCTGAAACACTGAACTGCAGCCTATAGGTGACTTTGCCTAAATTTTCATGGTAGATGAAAACTTTGACAACTTGAAAACTTTTCTCTAATCTTACTCTTCAATGTGTCTTCAACCTAGATCTATAAATCAAACAAGAAAGAGAGGAAAACTATATTTTTTTAATGGATAGGGGGTTGCCTTAGTAAAACCACGTTTTGGTAATCAAACCTTGAAATGAAATCCAATAGAATGAAGGAATCATGAATGAAAAAATAAGAAATGTTGTGACTCACAAAACCATTGAACAAAAGACTACAATCTTGTATGTAATGGCTACCATGAAAGTGGATCTTAACTCATGATTGAATGTTATAGATCTTGATTTGAATTCTTGCTTGAATCATAAGAACCTACATCACAAATTTTAGCTCAAAAATAAGCATGATGCATGATGACTTTGACATGATGCTTGATAATCACACTTGCATATTCAGTAGCACTATTCTAGAATTTAAATTGTAGTAAAATCAAAAAACAAGTGGAAATGTAAACATGGTTTTTTTGTTGTGTCAAGACTATCAAGATGATCATATGGACAAACAAATTATGTAGGAGTAGATCTTGAAGAAATAATATAAAAATGAAGTTATATAATAAATATGATCTTCAATCTTTAGTGTCCATATGACCAAATTACTGCCATAACTACCATTTTTAAACATGATTGTTTCATTCAAGTATTTTTTGTAAAAGATGTAGACTATAGTGTAAATTAATTTAAAGTTAATGAATTTACTTTAAAGATTAATCAAGCATGATAATAATGGCATTACTATCTTCGAATGATATTCAACATATCATATGATATTACATTTTTGAATCAGGGTATGTGCAGGATCATCATGGAAAAAACATGCCCTTAAGTGGCAAAAAATTTAAAAAAATCAGAGTTAGGCAACTTGATGTAAAAATTTCAATAAGTTATCAATATTATTTCAAAAATATGTAAGAATAGAATCTGTAGAAAATTGAATGTAGTTTCTAAACTACTAGGTTTATTTAAAAAATAAATAAATCTATTTGGTGAAAATTTGAAATTTCAATGCAGTGGTACTTGAATTTCAAGTAAAAAATAAGAAGTAGGTGTCTGTCTGACCACCCTAACCACAATAAAATGATAATATTTTTTATAAGATTTTAGATATAAGTAGAGGACTCATGTCCCGATGTGGTGCATATCTTTTTGTAATTTTTTTCCCAGTAAATAATTAATTATGATTTTTTTATTACAAATTTTACAAAATATAAAAACTCGTATATTTGACCACCTTAACTTGGTCAAAACTTCATAAAATTCATTTTTTATTTATTTTTAATTATATAGTATGTGAAGCATAGAATGTGACACATGTTATGGATTCAAAAAATGTGATACCATTTGAAATCTATAGATATTTTTCAATAAGCCTATCAATCAGGACTTTAGTCGTAATTCAAATAGAAAATGAATAATAATTATTTATTAAATTCAAAGTAAAAAATAATTTATATTGGTGGAAAGCTAGGAATCTCCTTTAAAAACACTTTTCATTTCATCAATTTTGGGTAAAAAAAAGTCATCAGCCACATGAGCCATCATATCAGTTACATATTGCCACTTTTTGGCCCATCATGATCCTGCACATCCCCATCAATAATTTACTATTACTTGTTCTTATTCTAGGATATTTTTCTTTTCAAAATTTCACTTTTAGAGATAACTCAATAAAACTCAAATTTAATGCATGATAATAATGATAGTACTATCTTTGAATGATATTCAACATATATCCTATTATTACATCTTTGAATCAATTGTTTACTATTACCTATTCCTATTCTAGGATATTTTTCTTCTTAAAAATTCACTTTTAGAGATAAATCAATTGACCTTTTGAATTCTTCACAAGGTGTCAGACAAGGTGATCCTTTACCACCTTTCCTTTTCCTTTTAATGGTATAATAGTTGAGTCGGGAAATAGCAAGGTATGAGCTCAAGGTGCATAAAAAGGTATAGATATTTTAAATTCAAGCATCAACATGACTTATTTATTATTTGTAGATGATACACTTTTATTTTCCTAATCTATTGTCCAAGAAGCAAGAAGAATTCAAAAAATTCTTAGAGGGTTATTTCAGGGAATTAGGTCAAAAAATAAATGAAAAAAATTCAAGAATATTCTTTCTAAACACCTACCTAATGGTTTCAACATGTATTCTATCCATTCTTGATTTTAAATATGATGAATTGCTAAGCCAATATTTGAGAATCCCATTCTTTTCAAGGCTAAATAAACCTGAGTTCTAAAACATAATTTTGACTCAAATCCGAAACAAAATAGCATCATGGAATGAATGATGGCTAATAATAGTAGGAAAGATTGCATTAACCAATGCAAACCTTTCAGCTATTCCCAACTATGTTATGTCAGTCCTGGGTATGTGTAGGATCATGATGGGCCAAAAAGTGGTGACATGATGGGTATGTGTAGGTTATGTGGCTGACGACATTTTTTTTACCCAAAATTGATGAAACAAAAAGGGTTTTTAAAGGAGCTTCTCAACTTTCCACCAATATAAATTATGCTTTACCTTGAATTTAATAAATAATTATTATTCATTTTCTATTTGAATTACGACTAAAGTCTTGATTGATAGGCTAATTGAAAAACATCTATAGCTTTTAAAATGTATCACATTTTTTGAATCCAAAACGCACGTCACATTCTATGCTTCATGTACTATAGGATTAAAAAAAACATGAATTTCATGAAGTTTTGACCATGTTAAGGTGGTCAAACATACAATTTTTTTATATTTTTTAAAGTTGTAATAAAAAATTCATAATTAATTATTTACTAGGAAAAAATTCATAAAAAAGTATCCATCAAATTGGGACATGAGTCCTCTACTTATATCTAAAATCTTATAAACAAATATTATCATTTTATTGTGGTTAGGGTGGTCAGATAAAAACCTACTTCTTATTTTTTCTTTGAAACTTAAGTACTACTACATTGAAATTTCAAAATTTCACCAAATAGATTTTTTTTTAAATAAACCTACTAGTTTAGAAACTACATTCAATTTGCTACAGATTCTATTCTTACATGTTTTTGAAATAATATAGATAACTTATTAAGATTTTTATGTCAAGTTTCCTAACTCTGATTTTTTAAAAATTTTGACCACTTAAGGCCCTATTTTTTCCATGATTATCCTACACATACCCCCCTTAAGCTACCAAAATTAGTGCAATTTAATTTAGAGCAATGGATCAGAAAGATCCTCTATAATGGGAACCTTCGCAGTAAGAAAAATAGTAAAATCCCACTAGTTTCATGAAATAAACTCTGTGAAGATAAAAAATATCAAAGAGCTAGTCTACACAACCTAGAGAAAAGGAATCTAGCTGTGGAAGCCAAACTATTGTGGAATATTTTTGCAAAACCATCTTCCAAATTGGCCAGAATCATATAAAACAAAATATGGATTCCTCAATTCCTGAATGAATATTTAGAATGGAAAATCCATCAGAGGGCTCTAAAATGTGGAACTTTATCATAAATTTATGAGAAGTTATCATCCCACATTTAACCTAATCCATAAGTAATGAAAAAAAAAATTGTTCTAGGATGATTCTTGGAATGGCTTCCCATCACTATCCAAAATTCAAGAATTAGAAGAAGTAAGAATATAATTAAAATATCATTGGGGAGTAAAAGTAAAAGAATACCTTAAGCTAGAAGATAACCTTCTCTCAAATGCAAAATGGAAAAAATTCATTGGATGTGGCTTCCCAGCAAACCAAAAATCTCTACTATCAAAACTTCTTTAGTAGAGACAAATCTTATTTTGAAAGGACCTTGACAGGCTCATTTGGGAACCTTCTAAGTCAGGTAGTTATAAATTTAACTTGCAAATTCTCACAACAGTGTTGGACATGGCTTCAAAACAAACCTTCAAGAACCTTTGTTAGCAGGTTTTTCCTTGTGGATGATAATAAATAAAGACTCTTTGTTCTCCTCCATTTGGATAACAAGCCCCTCAACACTAATATGGTACTTATTATGGGAAAGGAACAAAATAATATTCTAAAAGGAGGATGATATAGTAGAAGAAGTAACATGTAAAATTGAAAGATAAATTTATGAGTTAGTATTAATGCCTAACGTGTATAAATAAAATGGCTCTAAAAAAATCTATTCAAATTGGGATGCAAAAATATATTCTTAAGGGGAATTTGATTCATTCTAAAAATGTAGGAACATGGATACCAAAACCCAAGCCCAACTGAAATAGTGTGGTGTGGTAAAACTCAATTTGGATGGGGCCTCCCAAGGGAATGCAGGTGCATCTGGTGCCAGTTGTGTACTAAGGAACCATGTAAGAAATATTATTAGTTCCCTCACATTAAAATTTCCAAATGGAACAAATAATAAGGTTGAGTCATACGCATTACTCGCAGGTTTAAAATTGGAAGAGTCAATAGGCACCAAACATATATGGATTGAGCGGGATTCTATGATCATAATCAACACATGTAAGCAGAAAAAATTAGTTAGTTGGTTGTTAAGCGACATCCTAAAACAAGGATTTAAAGAGCTACAATATTTTGATTCTTACTAGTTCACACATTGTTATAGAGAGGGTAATAAATTAGAAAATATGCTGGAAAATATGGTGCAACCTAGACATTGGGGCACTACAAATTAACCAAAAAATAATTTTCTAATTATCCCACCCTAACATGTCAGGACAACAATGAATTGCATCCAATAAAGGGGAATTGAGATAATAATATATGTTTTAAGTCTATAGGGCTCATTGTGTTGAGTTTCATTAGTAGTGTTTTTGTCCAAGCTTCCATTACTATCTGCATCATGGTGCAAGAATCATACTTTAAGCATCACATATAGTGTTGGTTACCAAGATCAATAGGCTACTTTTGTAGCTATTATTTCCCATTTGTAGCAATCTAGCCTCAACATGATGCAAGTGTCATAATTTAAGAATCATGGGTTGTGTTGGTTACTAGCATCAACTGGTCACTTTTGTAGCTATCAATTTTCATTTGTAGTGAACAAATTGTCATCAAAGGTGGTTTCCATGTGAACATTTGGTCATTGTGAAAATTGTTGGTGCCTCAAACTCCATCTAGCCATATATTCCTATAAGCTTCTCATAGATATGTTTTCCCAAAGTTCCAACATTGAACATCTGAGTCAAGCTCCATCTCCAATTTGTGTGAGCCCTTGGTTGGGAATTTGCTTCTGTCTATTGGCCTTTTGTGGTAAAGCTTGAAATTATTTAAGTTGCACAGTTCCCATTGAGCCCAGAGGCCTAAATATAAAGTGCAAAGCACTAAGGTTCCACATGGTGTCTTTGCACATCATTTGAAAAATCTAAATGGTGTTTGGCTATATCAAGCACCCACCCCGCACTAATTCCACGTGTCAAATTGGCATAGCTCATTGAAGCTCTTAAGTATTGAAAGAAACTTCTGATGGAAGATTGGTTGGGACCACTAGCATGGTTTCAGTCATTTCCTATTGTCCATGGTCCTCTATTCATATAAGTTTAAATATTTTCAAGAATTATGAGTTGCCACATAGGCATGAGGGTATATTTTATAGTGGGAAGTGATGAGGTGTGACATGGTGGCTTTGCAAGCCACCAAAAAGGCTAAATGATGTGTTATGTTTTACTAAGCAAGAACTTCTAGGTCAAGCCATGTGTCATGCTAGCCTAGGTCAAAAAAGCTTATAAGTATTGCAAGAAATTATTGTTGCATGATTGGTTGAGACTTTTGGTAGGTCCATTATGAGGTAAAAAAGGAGGAGGTTGTGAGGTGCACCCATGCAGTCTTAAAGGACAAAAGCTCATTTATGACTGGCTTGGTTGCTTGAAATATTTTAGCACTACTAAAGTTGGTGCTAAACTTAAAAAATGCTCTCACTTTCTTGGGACATAAACACATGGCACCATTTCCCTCTCTTGGGTGCATTTCCAAAGAATTGGCTGCTTCGAGTTGCAAAAAATTGACAAGTGGTATTATTGGCATCAAGCTATGTGCTTCCCATTTAGAAGCATAAATTGATACATTTCTTACACTCTGGTTGATGAGATGTGCATTTAATGATGCTAATTAACCCGATGATATCATTAACTATTAAATTTCAATATGAGTGATCTTTTGGATGTAATTCGACACAATCCCCATTAAATCATTAGTTGATTTAGGTATTTTTCATTAATGGAAAGGTGGTTGTGAAGTACTCCAATAGTGAGTTGGCATGTGTAAAAAAAAAGGTAATAAAGCTCCTTAAAGTTCCCTCATCACCTCTCCTACTAGGAAGGGAATCTAGAAATAATTTCCTCCCACCTAAATCATGGGTGGATGAGGTGCTTCATTCTATTTAAAGTGGAAGGGTGATACCTTTTTTATTCTTCTCATAGTTTCCTAAAGTGCATGTTGATAATGGAAACTCCTATTTGCCCCACAAACTCATGTCACTAGATGACCTTCATAGGAGCCATAACATACCAACAATTGAAGCTGATAATGAAATATCCCAATGGTAGGGACTTAAAGTGGTTAAGATGATCCTTGGCACTTATTTCTTAAGGTATTTTGAGAGATACAGAGTAAACACATATATTACATCATGATGTGTGGCCCTTCCCTCTTGGATTTAGGAGAGTAAAAGGTGGTGGTGTGGGAACTACTTCCAAAGTTGTTTAAGAAGCACAACCTTGGATATAGAAAGACATGGGGTTGGTATCCCAAGGCCATGGGATATCTAGAGCATGTGTAAGGAGGGTGCTAAGGAGGAATGACTTCCATTCCTTGGAAATTTTCACATGGTGACAATGGTGCAACACATAGTTTTGGCATGCATGGGAAGTAATTTCCTATAGAAAGTAAATAATCTGGAGCCTATGACTTACCTCCAATGGATGGTGGATTTTTATGCCACCCTTGATGTGGCATGAGGAGTCCACTTAATCTCCTACATAAAATCTGCTATCTCTATGTTTTTCTCACTTTTTGTTATGATGCTTTTATTTTGTTTTGGTCTCCATGTGTAAAATATAGATGGTACACGGGGTATTTTTTTTGGTCCCTAGGCCAACTTATTCTATAAGTTTCTATGCTATACCTATGTAATTTCAAAACTTTTATATTAATAATAATATTTCAAGCTTTTTTCTTTTAATCTTAAAAAACAGAGAACTATTTGAATGACTAAATCAGTAGCCCAAGGATTCAAAAATTAGTATACAAGTTGCTCCTATCTATGATATTTTTTATGAGAGCTATATTTTCAATAAATTTCAAGTGTAGGGCATAGTGTAAATCCAAAAAATTTAAGCTTTATGTAAAATTTTTCAATACAGAAATGCATAAAAGAGTTACAATGAATAAACACTAACTTGACTAGTTCTATGTCTAACAATAGCATCATCACTTATAATTTTGTAATCCCTTGTTAATTATCACAAATAAAACTTCCATGGAGACATATGCAAACAATGGTATCAGGACATAATAACCTAGCAAAAATAACCCTAGATAGAATAACCCGGCCAAAATAACCCAAGGACAAAAATAACCCAAGGTCATAATAACCCATGGACAAAATAACCCATGGTCAAAATAACCCATGGACAGAATAACCCATGGTCAAAATAACCCATGGACAGAATAACCCATGGTCATTTTAGATCAAGCTACTAAACTAGAAATTTCATAAAATAATTATAAATATGATTGTGAGGCACCATAGAGGCTATTTAGGTCATTTTTAGACCATATATCCATTATATACCCCTAAACTAGCAATAAAACACCTTTAATATGTTGAAATAACCTATAAAATGGTAAATAATTGTAAAAATAAAGGCAATTTCGTGGGAATAAATTGATTAAGAGTTATTATGAAAAGATATAAATGAAAAGACATTAAGAAGATACATAAAGTGGTATAATTAAGAGAACTAAAGAAAGGAAGAAGGGGAGAAGAAGTAAGAGTTTGTAGAGTGATAAGAAGAGGAGAAATCCAAAATCATAAAAGAAGATATTTTGTAATATATTTTTTTAACATTATTTTAAACTTTCCTAGGGTTTTCTAAAAGAGTGTACAAAAAATCAATATACTGAGTGTACACGATTCTTGGCTTGAAAACTGATGCAATATTTCCACTCATTTATATTGTTATCAGGAAAAAAAATAGGAACCACTTATACACAAGTACTTGCAAAATTAAAACAACTTCAACCTGATCTAAACCCAAAAACTATACTTATTGATTTTGAATTAGGTTTCATGGGAGTTATTTCTGAAAATTTTCAAAATGCCACTATTCAGGGATTTTTTTTTCCATTTCTCTCAATGCTTGTGGAGGAAAGTTCAAGAAGAAGGTCTACAAAAATGTTACAGTGTCGATGAAGTATTTTCATATGAGATCAAGAAACTTATTCCATTAGCTTTCGTGCCTTAGATAGACATAATTGATGCATTTGAAACACTTCAACAATATCCTTATTAAACAGAACATGAGGAGACCCTACAACCCATCATTGATTATTTTGAAGACATATGGATTGACAGACTAACAAGAACAGGCAATAGACAATCACCCAAGTTTCCAATCACAATGCAGAATTGTTATTCAGCTACTCAAGATGATCTTCCCATAACCAATAATACTATTGAGGGATGGTACAGAGGATTTAGTGAATTGTTTCGTAGGTACGTGCAGTGGTACAAATAAAAAATAAAGATACACAATGAAGAGATAGAAGTGTGGAAGAAATGACCAAGGAAAATTAGCAAATGATGAAGGGTATGTGCAGGATCATCATGGAAAAAAGAGGCCCTAGTGTCAAAATTTTTAGAAAAATCAGAGTTATGCAACTTGGTTATGGGACATAATAACCTGGCCAAAATAACCTTGGACAAAATAACTTGGTCACAATAACTTAGGGAAAAAATAACCCAGGGTCATAATAACCCAAGCCAAAGTAACCCAATGTCAGAATAACCCATGGACAAAATATCCCCATAAGAATACAAGGAAAGGAAAACAAAATTTATAAATTACATGTATGTTGCTAAAAAAACTTTATTATTCAAATTTTCAATTAAAGTGTCAAATTATGAGCGATGCCTCTTATATAATCTAAGAGGCATCACTCATAATTTGACACTTTAATTGAAATTTTGAATAATAAAGTTGTTTTAGCAACATACATGTAATTTATAAATTTTGTTCTCCTTTCTTTGTATTCTTATGGGGATATTTTGTCCATGGGTTATTCTGACCATGGGTTATTTTGGCTTGGGTTATTATGACCCTGGGTTATTTTGTCCTTAATTTATTGTGACTAGGTTATTATGTCTGGGGTTATTTTGGCCAGGTTATTATGTCACAAACTATTCTTGTTGAGGTTGGCTTGATGAAATTTAATGGTGTTTAGATTATCTTCTTGGAATATAAATTTTTTGGGTTGGCTTGTTGGGATGTAATGTTGTTGAGATTGACTCGGTATTATGTAATGTTGTTAGGGTTTTATTGGAGGAATGTAAGGTTATTTAGGTTGACTTGGTGGAATGTAATGTTTCTATGGTTTCCTATGTTATGCCTTGCACTCATGCCCCATTTTGTGTTTTGACAAAATGGGGATGCCTCCTCCTCTCTTTTTCTTTATCATGTTGTTGATTTCCTATGTTTTCTTTCTTTTTCCTTATTTTCCTTTCTTCGTACCCCTTTCTTCCTTTCATTCTTCTTTTTTCTATCCCTTTACTTTTTTGAGTACGCTTTCAGATTTTGAGACTTTGGGCTTTACCATCCTAGCATGCCAAATGGCTCAAGCCTAAAACCTGATTCTCAAAAAGGTGTTGTCTTTGTTTCCCATCCCACTTTTTAATTCAAGCATTAAGTGTTCCTCATATTTAATGCTAAACCCCTTGAGGCCCAATAGTGACAATGTCTTATTGCCTCGAGCCACAAGTTAGTCAAATCAAGCAAGCGAATTAAAGGAGCTTGTTGCAAGTATGAGGGTTTTTTCATTGATGTCAATCGGCTTTCTACTGATTGGTGTTTTCATTGATGTCAACTATGCATTAAATAAGTTGTTGCATGATGAAAATGCTGAGGATATTGAGGAAATTTTGGAAAAGAGGAAAATTGTATTGTTGTAGGTTATGCATATGTAGTTGAGATATTGAGGAAGTGTTGTGAATACATGGAGCTATTTTTGTTGCAGTGTTTGGAGATGAATTAGAATGAATTAATGAGCTGAGATGATGTCTTTGGTACTTTGTTTTCAATTTATTTTTAGAAAATTTGATAAATAGTGTAAACTACGTTGTGCAAGTGTTTCAAATGTGCTCTAGATTTTGCTCCACATTTCTTCTATATTGATGGTATGCCTATACATATTTAGTATGTTTTTCAAAGTCATTATAGGTTGCTATATTCAAAATTTTGGGTTTTGTATCATTGGTGAAAGGACTTTATGTTCACCGGTATATGAACTATTTTTGTAGTGTTGTACAGAGATGTCAGGGAGAAATGTATTTGCTCCACATTTCTCTGTAGTTGATTTTTCAGGACTTGTATTTTTGAAAAAGATTTAATGGTGTTGTTATCTTGTTCATGTTAAGAGGATGTGTGGTTAAGTGTATTAGAAACTTTGGAAGAAGCATGTACTTAATGTTTAATGTGTTTTCATGGGTAACGGTCGACCTTGTATCTACACTAAATTGAAAAAAATCAGGTATTAATAGATTTGTAGCATGGCATGTGAGACTTAATTTTGGGTCTCAATTAAGTGTTGTTTTGGTCCCCTTTCATTCTTATCCACCACGGGAATTTTTAGGTGCTAACCTTATTTGAATTTATGAATATAACATATAGAATTCTGACCTTGAAGAAGATGTTTAAGGTTGAGGTTGATATAAATAAGGGTAGAGTTATTAAGATTTAAATAGAAAGGATAAAGAGAGAAGTAATATAGATGTGATATCAATGCAAGTGATGTGGTTGATGTGAATCTAAGAAGAGAAGTTCAAACTTCAAATTATTGGATTCCTAAATGTAGTGAGTTGAAGGTGTCTAAAATCATTCAAACAAGGTTGCAATATTGTTGGAGCATTGTGATGCATTCCTTGTTCCATTGTGAAAGTGTTCTCAATGTAACTCTTATCATTTATATTCTTGTTCTTTATGTTGTAGTGAGCCCTAGTTGTGAGCCTTTTTGGATAGTGTGTCCTATTTTGGCAATGAGCCCTTTTGTATCAATTTAGTAATTACTTATATTGTGAGCTAATCCTTACTGCGATTTTTCCCTCATTGGGTTTTCCACATAAATATAATTTTCTCTTGTGTATGGTGTTGTTATTTTAGTTTCTGGTATCTACATTTCATGATTAATCACATTAACACAATAAGCGTTTATTAAATGCATGTGGATCTAATTACTATTGAGGGATTTTGATGTATTAATTAGATATAACTGATTCAACCCCCCTCTTAGTTGTCTTGTTCATTCAAAAA
>VDFB02000003.1:392236121-392336984 GCA_007258455.2 Sequoia sempervirens
ATCAAAGCAACATAGTTACAACGCCATGAAACAAGACCTAAAAGGCCATGAAAATGACAAGGGGCCATTTTTATATGACACAATTATTTGTATCTATCATTTTATGCTTTAAAGTAATTGCTCACAGTATGGTGTTTAGCAATTTCTTTAAAGTGGGGGCATACATTATCATTTTTCTTTTGAATTATTCTTTTTCATTGTTCATGGTGTAGTGTTCTTATTTCATGTGATGTGTTTTTCGCTTTGTGGATGACATTGGGTGTGATGTCCTTTAGGAGTGTGATCTCTCTTAGCATATTATAATCCTCTTAGTGGCTTGATGTGACACACTTCATCCCCTAAGTTGTGAATCTTATATTCTTTGATTGGTCCTCTCTTGGAGACATTAGGCACAATGTTCCCTAAGCTAAGATCTCGTATGAACTAACCAAGGCTCCTTTGAACATTCCTTGTTGCATTTACATTTTTAGTTATATGGCCACCTTATAGAACACAACTTACATGCCTCTAGATCCATCTTATTTTTTCATGAGCTCCAAGCATATGACGCTTTACTTGCCTCATGAAGCTCGAAGTTCATTTTTACATGGCACCTTATCAGAGTTATTAGGAGGTATAACATTGGTATGGTTTGATGGGAAGCTAAATGTGGGCATGGCTTTCCCTTAACCACCCGCATGTGTGTGTGAGCACATACTGGTCATGAGTGTATGTATCTTACCTTCTTGGATTAATCACCTAGCGGACAACCTGGGGTTTTGTTGCCTTAGAGTGAGTGTGCATTTATTAGACAAATAACCTAGATCTAATCCACATTGCGATGGACAAATGGTTGAAGCTTGATCCACCCATTCTTTTACTTTTTCTTCTCTCTTTGTCTTTGGCATTATATGCTTGTACTTTTTTGTTTCTCTTTATATCATTTCCATGTTTGTTCTTTTATACCTATGTTATTTTGGCATAGTCCTAGGGGCTTACGAAACCCTCTTGATCATGGTTGTCCTATCTTACTAACATTGGTGCATTTGGACCCCTCTTGGTGTGCATTGGTCTACTTTAGCATGAGTTGGAATCAAGTTCCTCCTCTCACTAAAGTGGGGGCTAGATATAATGACAAAAAAATCCCCCTTAACATGGCCATGATTTAGTGTTGCAATATGTATAACATATTCACAATAGTTCTTAGGCCCTTGTGAACTAAATGAGCTTATTAGTGCCTTATTTGGAGTGTTGTAAAGTGTTGTAACACACTTTCACACTTTTCTAGGGTTTTATTTAATAATTGGGATTCTTTATGCTTTAATTGACCTTATTTTGCATCCACAAGCCTCACTTAATGCATCTTTTTGAGGATGATCATAACACAAATCAAAATCCAATTATAATTCAAATCTTTTCAGGTTCTATGCCCTAGATTTAGTGATTTGGGACTCATACACCACCTTGGGAATATGAGTCCCACCTAGGTTTTTGGGTCCCGATCTTGGTTTTACACCTTTCTAAGCATTTTTTTAATTTGGTCCCATAAATTATGCCTAATGGGACTCATTCACCACCTTGGTTGAATGAGTCTCATGTGGCCTAAAATTAAAATTAATTCAAATTCTTGGTGGTATTTTATCGTCCTAGATCTGATGTCAGCTTGTGATGTTGTAATTTGAATATTTTTTGCATAATGAAGTATAAATACAATTTTTTTTCACTCATTTTCACCCCAAGCATTCAAGTATTCATGCATATAGAAGGTTTGAGTTCACAATAGAATTCAATTATTTAAAATATCATTCAAGGGAAGATTATCAAACATTTTAGAGCATTATTCAAGTATCAATCATCATGTCAAAGTCTTCATGCATCATGTTTGTTTTGAGCTAATAATTATGATGTAGAGTTTCATGATTCAAGCTAGAATTTCACTCAAGATCCATTCTATTCAAGCAAGAGTTAAGATCTATATCCATTGGAGCCATCTCATACATGTTTACATCAATTTATTGCTAGGGTTTGTTGAGTAGAAACATCATATTTTTTCCAATCATCATCCTCCATTCCTATTTCATTTCATTTCAAAGTTTGATTACCAAAATTGGGTTTGACCAATGCAAACCCATTTCCACTAACAAAACAACATTTTCCCCTCTCTTTAGTGTGTGATTTGCAAGTTTATATTGAAGATACATTGAAGAGAATGTTTGGAGAGATTTTTTAAAGTGCCAAAAGTTGTCAAAGTTGTCACCTTCCATTGGAGATACTTGGAGGACTTCTACAGGTTGCAAGTCAGGGTTTCAGATCTAGAAATCAATTAGGAAGCACAATGTAGACCTTGAAGACTAGATTAAGACTTTAAAGTTCCAAAAAACACTAACTAGACTAATAAGCTAGTTCTGGGGTATGATTCCCAATTTAGGTCAAAATTCAAGTTTTTACAAATTCAGATACCCATTTGCCAGATTTTTGTTTTTGCACAAAAACCTAGATCTAGGATTGATTCACCCAACTTGGTATATGAGTACTAGTCAACATTAAAGTCTTTTTTTTAGCATTTCAAAACTCTATTCATTCATCTTTATATTTCTAGGTGCACAGATTTCATCTTGTAGCTTTCTATTTTTTTGCATACTTTTCTAGGTAATTTAGTGAAAGATTGCATCATATTAGGGTTAAGCATTTCATCCTTCATTTAATTTTTCTTTCCAAGCTCTAGCTTGGTGGTGAACCCATCATTAGTTTACAATCATCCTTTATGACAACCCTATTGTCAGATCTCTTTCCCCTTTCTTCATTGAATTGAGATCTCTAGGGTTATCCTTGAATGAAATAATTGGAAAGTGGGTTTTCTCTACATTCTAAACCATATGAAAGCACCTATCCCAATTTTACAGTATTTCAAATTTTTTCCAAAAGTTTGAGCTAGGTAATGCACAAGTTCAATTCCTTCATCACTTTCAATTATGTGATGTATGTTATCTATGACCAGTAGGAATGGTAGTGGTTGAAATTTTTTTAGTACTCAATTGATTTTGTAAGTTTTCTACATCTTCATGGATTTGGATTATGTTTTCTTGTGGAATACTAGAAAACATTGTTTCAACAGTGGTAACACTACTTGAAGGAAAAGAGTTGTTAAGGTTATGGTCCATACCTAGTATACTGGTGTCAACACTAGTAGTGAAACAGCTAGATAGCCCAAGATCCATGACAATTGTGCTATCATAAGATGACATGAGTCTTGAACTTTGCCTCACTATAGTATTAGCAATAGAACACCAATTTATAAAGCTAATGTAGGGGGAAAAAAAATGAATGCAAGATAAATGCAATGAACAAAAGATAAATGATATACTTTGATTCAAATGAAATTAAGAGATGCAATGAATAAAATAGAAATTTAGTAAACTGGAACAAAAATCTAACAACAAACAAAAGCATAGAAAAAAAAATTAATCCTCTAAAATGTATTTTTGAATGTAATAGGAGACTAAATCAACCAGAGGGGAGTATGAGTCCCAATCAAGGTTTTTTAGGGATTCAAATGCTGATAAACAATCAACGTCCAGAATACCTAGAAATTAGGCAAAACCACCTATCCTGGGTCTAAATCACCCAGAGGTGCATATGAGTCCCAAATTAGGGTTTTTGCACTAATTTTAGTAAATTTTGAGTGAATGTTAGGTCTAAGCACAATTAAATTTTTAAAATGAATTTCAATGATGCAACATGAAAAAATGTAACCTATATGCACTTTCACTAATGAAAGATTTACAAATCTTAGATGCAAATTAACTAATGCAAGACCTAATGCAAAGTTAATGTAAGCTATATCTATGACTATGATGCACTCAAAATCATAAATAAGATGTTCTAAAGGCTAGGCTCACCAAAATGAAATGTAGAAAATTGTCACTCTATGCTTTGGGAGATAGAACCACCAATTTCCTCCAAGTTTCATTCAAGGAAACCTTAGAGATTTGAATATAGGGATGAAAATGAGGGAAATATATCTACAATAAGGTGTCTAAGGGTGTGATTAAATACTAAAATTGGGTTCACCACCAAGAAATGGTTGAAAAGACAAGAAATGCAATGGTATCTTAAGCTAACTATGCAACTCAAGATAAGAAATTGAAGATCATACTACCAAATTGAGAAAGGGTAGAGGTGCGCTTGGAAAGTTGAAGAGGCTCAAAAGAAGGTATGATATCCTAAAATTATGACTTTTGATGTACACTGGGACTCATACTCTAGTACGGTTGATTTAGTCCTAGTTTAGGGTTTCAAGTTGAAATTAGAATCTAGAACTTGTAAATCAAGATCCGCTAGAAATGTTAGAATTCTAGTATATTAGGACTCATATGCCACAAGTGGATATTTAGTCCCAGTATTAGGGTTGATTTAAATATTTGATATCCTTTAGTGTTCTCCTGTAGATTCCTTCTTGTAAAATCTCTAAGTCTGAAACACTGAACTGCAGCCTATAGGTGACTTTGCCTAAATTTTCATGGTAGATGAAAACTTTGACAACTTGAAAACTTTTCTCTAATCTTACTCTTCAATGTGTCTTCAACCTAGATCTATAAATCAAACAAGAAAGAGAGGAAAACTATATTTTTTTAATGGATAGGGGGTTGCCTTAGTAAAACCACGTTTTGGTAATCAAACCTTGAAATGAAATCCAATAGAATGAAGGAATCATGAATGAAAAAATAAGAAATGTTGTGACTCACAAAACCATTGAACAAAAGACTACAATCTTGTATGTAATGGCTACCATGAAAGTGGATCTTAACTCATGATTGAATGTTATAGATCTTGATTTGAATTCTTGCTTGAATCATAAGAACCTACATCACAAATTTTAGCTCAAAAATAAGCATGATGCATGATGACTTTGACATGATGCTTGATAATCACACTTGCATATTCAGTAGCACTATTCTAGAATTTAAATTGTAGTAAAATCAAAAAACAAGTGGAAATGTAAACATGGTTTTTTTGTTGTGTCAAGACTATCAAGATGATCATATGGACAAACAAATTATGTAGGAGTAGATCTTGAAGAAATAATATAAAAATGAAGTTATATAATAAATATGATCTTCAATCTTTAGTGTCCATATGACCAAATTACTGCCATAACTACCATTTTTAAACATGATTGTTTCATTCAAGTATTTTTTGTAAAAGATGTAGACTATAGTGTAAATTAATTTAAAGTTAATGAATTTACTTTAAAGATTAATCAAGCATGATAATAATGGCATTACTATCTTCGAATGATATTCAACATATCATATGATATTACATTTTTGAATCAGGGTATGTGCAGGATCATCATGGAAAAAACATGCCCTTAAGTGGCAAAAAATTTAAAAAAATCAGAGTTAGGCAACTTGATGTAAAAATTTCAATAAGTTATCAATATTATTTCAAAAATATGTAAGAATAGAATCTGTAGAAAATTGAATGTAGTTTCTAAACTACTAGGTTTATTTAAAAAATAAATAAATCTATTTGGTGAAAATTTGAAATTTCAATGCAGTGGTACTTGAATTTCAAGTAAAAAATAAGAAGTAGGTGTCTGTCTGACCACCCTAACCACAATAAAATGATAATATTTTTTATAAGATTTTAGATATAAGTAGAGGACTCATGTCCCGATGTGGTGCATATCTTTTTGTAATTTTTTCCCAAAATAATAATTATGATTTTTATTACAAATTTTACAAAATATAAAACTCAGTATATTTGACCACCTTAACTTGGTCAAAACTTCATAAAATTCATTTTTATTTATTTTAATTATATAGTATGTGAAGCATAGAATGTGACACATGTTATGGATTCAAAAAATGTGATACCATTTGAAATCTATAGATATTTTTCAATAAGCCTATCAATCAGGACTTTAGTCGTAATTCAAATAGAAAATGAATAATAATTATTTATTAAATTCAAAGTAAAAAATAATTTATATTGGTGGAAAGCTAGGAATCTCCTTTAAAAACACTTTTCATTTCATCAATTTTGGGTAAAAAAAAAGTCATCAGCCACATGAGCCATCATATCAGTTACATATTGCCACTTTTTGGCCCATCATGATCCTGCACATCCCCATCAATAATTTACTATTACTTGTTCTTATTCTAGGATATTTTTCTTTTCAAAATTTCACTTTTAGAGATAACTCAATAAAACTCAAATTTAATGCATGATAATAATGATAGTACTATCTTTGAATGATATTCAACATATATCCTATTATTACATCTTTGAATCAATTGTTTACTATTACCTATTCCTATTCTAGGATATTTTTCTTCTTAAAAATTCACTTTTAGAGATAAATCAATTGACCTTTTGAATTCTTCACAAGGTGTCAGACAAGGTGATCCTTTACCACCTTTCCTTTTCCTTTTAATGGTATAATAGTTGAGTCGGGAAATAGCAAGGTATGAGCTCAAGGTGCATAAAAAGGTATAGATATTTTAAATTCAAGCATCAACATGACTTATTTATTATTTGTAGATGATACACTTTTATTTTCCTAATCTATTGTCCAAGAAGCAAGAAGAATTCAAAAAATTCTTAGAGGGTTATTTCAGGGAATTAGGTCAAAAAATAAATGAAAAAAATTCAAGAATATTCTTTCTAAACACCTACCTAATGGTTTCAACATGTATTCTATCCATTCTTGATTTTAAATATGATGAATTGCTAAGCCAATATTTGAGAATCCCATTCTTTTCAAGGCTAAATAAACCTGAGTTCTAAAACATAATTTTGACTCAAATCCGAAACAAAATAGCATCATGGAATGAATGATGGCTAATAATAGTAGGAAAGATTGCATTAACCAATGCAAACCTTTCAGCTATTCCCAACTATGTTATGTCAGTCCTGGGTATGTGTAGGATCATGATGGGCCAAAAAGTGGTGACATGATGGGTATGTGTAGGTTATGTGGCTGACGACATTTTTTTTACCCAAAATTGATGAAACAAAAAGGGTTTTTAAAGGAGCTTCTCAACTTTCCACCAATATAAATTATGCTTTACCTTGAATTTAATAAATAATTATTATTCATTTTCTATTTGAATTACGACTAAAGTCTTGATTGATAGGCTAATTGAAAAACATCTATAGCTTTTAAAATGTATCACATTTTTTGAATCCAAAACGCACGTCACATTCTATGCTTCATGTACTATAGGATTAAAAAAAACATGAATTTCATGAAGTTTTGACCATGTTAAGGTGGTCAAACATACAATTTTTTTATATTTTTTAAAGTTGTAATAAAAAATTCATAATTAATTATTTACTAGGAAAAAATTCATAAAAAAGTATCCATCAAATTGGGACATGAGTCCTCTACTTATATCTAAAATCTTATAAACAAATATTATCATTTTATTGTGGTTAGGGTGGTCAGATAAAAACCTACTTCTTATTTTTTCTTTGAAACTTAAGTACTACTACATTGAAATTTCAAAATTTCACCAAATAGATTTTTTTTTAAATAAACCTACTAGTTTAGAAACTACATTCAATTTGCTACAGATTCTATTCTTACATGTTTTTGAAATAATATAGATAACTTATTAAGATTTTTATGTCAAGTTTCCTAACTCTGATTTTTTAAAAATTTTGACCACTTAAGGCCCTATTTTTTCCATGATTATCCTACACATACCCCCCTTAAGCTACCAAAATTAGTGCAATTTAATTTAGAGCAATGGATCAGAAAGATCCTCTATAATGGGAACCTTCGCAGTAAGAAAAATAGTAAAATCCCACTAGTTTCATGAAATAAACTCTGTGAAGATAAAAAATATCAAAGAGCTAGTCTACACAACCTAGAGAAAAGGAATCTAGCTGTGGAAGCCAAACTATTGTGGAATATTTTTGCAAAACCATCTTCCAAATTGGCCAGAATCATATAAAACAAAATATGGATTCCTCAATTCCTGAATGAATATTTAGAATGGAAAATCCATCAGAGGGCTCTAAAATGTGGAACTTTATCATAAATTTATGAGAAGTTATCATCCCACATTTAACCTAATCCATAAGTAATGAAAAAAAAAATTGTTCTAGGATGATTCTTGGAATGGCTTCCCATCACTATCCAAAATTCAAGAATTAGAAGAAGTAAGAATATAATTAAAATATCATTGGGGAGTAAAAGTAAAAGAATACCTTAAGCTAGAAGATAACCTTCTCTCAAATGCAAAATGGAAAAAATTCATTGGATGTGGCTTCCCAGCAAACCAAAAATCTCTACTATCAAAACTTCTTTAGTAGAGACAAATCTTATTTTGAAAGGACCTTGACAGGCTCATTTGGGAACCTTCTAAGTCAGGTAGTTATAAATTTAACTTGCAAATTCTCACAACAGTGTTGGACATGGCTTCAAAACAAACCTTCAAGAACCTTTGTTAGCAGGTTTTTCCTTGTGGATGATAATAAATAAAGACTCTTTGTTCTCCTCCATTTGGATAACAAGCCCCTCAACACTAATATGGTACTTATTATGGGAAAGGAACAAAATAATATTCTAAAAGGAGGATGATATAGTAGAAGAAGTAACATGTAAAATTGAAAGATAAATTTATGAGTTAGTATTAATGCCTAACGTGTATAAATAAAATGGCTCTAAAAAAATCTATTCAAATTGGGATGCAAAAATATATTCTTAAGGGGAATTTGATTCATTCTAAAAATGTAGGAACATGGATACCAAAACCCAAGCCCAACTGAAATAGTGTGGTGTGGTAAAACTCAATTTGGATGGGGCCTCCCAAGGGAATGCAGGTGCATCTGGTGCCAGTTGTGTACTAAGGAACCATGTAAGAAATATTATTAGTTCCCTCACATTAAAATTTCCAAATGGAACAAATAATAAGGTTGAGTCATACGCATTACTCGCAGGTTTAAAATTGGAAGAGTCAATAGGCACCAAACATATATGGATTGAGCGGGATTCTATGATCATAATCAACACATGTAAGCAGAAAAAATTAGTTAGTTGGTTGTTAAGCGACATCCTAAAACAAGGATTTAAAGAGCTACAATATTTTGATTCTTACTAGTTCACACATTGTTATAGAGAGGGTAATAAATTAGAAAATATGCTGGAAAATATGGTGCAACCTAGACATTGGGGCACTACAAATTAACCAAAAAATAATTTTCTAATTATCCCACCCTAACATGTCAGGACAACAATGAATTGCATCCAATAAAGGGGAATTGAGATAATAATATATGTTTTAAGTCTATAGGGCTCATTGTGTTGAGTTTCATTAGTAGTGTTTTTGTCCAAGCTTCCATTACTATCTGCATCATGGTGCAAGAATCATACTTTAAGCATCACATATAGTGTTGGTTACCAAGATCAATAGGCTACTTTTGTAGCTATTATTTCCCATTTGTAGCAATCTAGCCTCAACATGATGCAAGTGTCATAATTTAAGAATCATGGGTTGTGTTGGTTACTAGCATCAACTGGTCACTTTTGTAGCTATCAATTTTCATTTGTAGTGAACAAATTGTCATCAAAGGTGGTTTCCATGTGAACATTTGGTCATTGTGAAAATTGTTGGTGCCTCAAACTCCATCTAGCCATATATTCCTATAAGCTTCTCATAGATATGTTTTCCCAAAGTTCCAACATTGAACATCTGAGTCAAGCTCCATCTCCAATTTGTGTGAGCCCTTGGTTGGGAATTTGCTTCTGTCTATTGGCCTTTTGTGGTAAAGCTTGAAATTATTTAAGTTGCACAGTTCCCATTGAGCCCAGAGGCCTAAATATAAAGTGCAAAGCACTAAGGTTCCACATGGTGTCTTTGCACATCATTTGAAAAATCTAAATGGTGTTTGGCTATATCAAGCACCCACCCCGCACTAATTCCACGTGTCAAATTGGCATAGCTCATTGAAGCTCTTAAGTATTGAAAGAAACTTCTGATGGAAGATTGGTTGGGACCACTAGCATGGTTTCAGTCATTTCCTATTGTCCATGGTCCTCTATTCATATAAGTTTAAATATTTTCAAGAATTATGAGTTGCCACATAGGCATGAGGGTATATTTTATAGTGGGAAGTGATGAGGTGTGACATGGTGGCTTTGCAAGCCACCAAAAAGGCTAAATGATGTGTTATGTTTTACTAAGCAAGAACTTCTAGGTCAAGCCATGTGTCATGCTAGCCTAGGTCAAAAAAGCTTATAAGTATTGCAAGAAATTATTGTTGCATGATTGGTTGAGACTTTTGGTAGGTCCATTATGAGGTAAAAAAGGAGGAGGTTGTGAGGTGCACCCATGCAGTCTTAAAGGACAAAAGCTCATTTATGACTGGCTTGGTTGCTTGAAATATTTTAGCACTACTAAAGTTGGTGCTAAACTTAAAAAATGCTCTCACTTTCTTGGGACATAAACACATGGCACCATTTCCCTCTCTTGGGTGCATTTCCAAAGAATTGGCTGCTTCGAGTTGCAAAAAATTGACAAGTGGTATTATTGGCATCAAGCTATGTGCTTCCCATTTAGAAGCATAAATTGATACATTTCTTACACTCTGGTTGATGAGATGTGCATTTAATGATGCTAATTAACCCGATGATATCATTAACTATTAAATTTCAATATGAGTGATCTTTTGGATGTAATTCGACACAATCCCCATTAAATCATTAGTTGATTTAGGTATTTTTCATTAATGGAAAGGTGGTTGTGAAGTACTCCAATAGTGAGTTGGCATGTGTAAAAAAAAAGGTAATAAAGCTCCTTAAAGTTCCCTCATCACCTCTCCTACTAGGAAGGGAATCTAGAAATAATTTCCTCCCACCTAAATCATGGGTGGATGAGGTGCTTCATTCTATTTAAAGTGGAAGGGTGATACCTTTTTTATTCTTCTCATAGTTTCCTAAAGTGCATGTTGATAATGGAAACTCCTATTTGCCCCACAAACTCATGTCACTAGATGACCTTCATAGGAGCCATAACATACCAACAATTGAAGCTGATAATGAAATATCCCAATGGTAGGGACTTAAAGTGGTTAAGATGATCCTTGGCACTTATTTCTTAAGGTATTTTGAGAGATACAGAGTAAACACATATATTACATCATGATGTGTGGCCCTTCCCTCTTGGATTTAGGAGAGTAAAAGGTGGTGGTGTGGGAACTACTTCCAAAGTTGTTTAAGAAGCACAACCTTGGATATAGAAAGACATGGGGTTGGTATCCCAAGGCCATGGGATATCTAGAGCATGTGTAAGGAGGGTGCTAAGGAGGAATGACTTCCATTCCTTGGAAATTTTCACATGGTGACAATGGTGCAACACATAGTTTTGGCATGCATGGGAAGTAATTTCCTATAGAAAGTAAATAATCTGGAGCCTATGACTTACCTCCAATGGATGGTGGATTTTTATGCCACCCTTGATGTGGCATGAGGAGTCCACTTAATCTCCTACATAAAATCTGCTATCTCTATGTTTTTCTCACTTTTTGTTATGATGCTTTTATTTTGTTTTGGTCTCCATGTGTAAAATATAGATGGTACACGGGGTATTTTTTTTGGTCCCTAGGCCAACTTATTCTATAAGTTTCTATGCTATACCTATGTAATTTCAAAACTTTTATATTAATAATAATATTTCAAGCTTTTTTCTTTTAATCTTAAAAAACAGAGAACTATTTGAATGACTAAATCAGTAGCCCAAGGATTCAAAAATTAGTATACAAGTTGCTCCTATCTATGATATTTTTTATGAGAGCTATATTTTCAATAAATTTCAAGTGTAGGGCATAGTGTAAATCCAAAAAATTTAAGCTTTATGTAAAATTTTTCAATACAGAAATGCATAAAAGAGTTACAATGAATAAACACTAACTTGACTAGTTCTATGTCTAACAATAGCATCATCACTTATAATTTTGTAATCCCTTGTTAATTATCACAAATAAAACTTCCATGGAGACATATGCAAACAATGGTATCAGGACATAATAACCTAGCAAAAATAACCCTAGATAGAATAACCCGGCCAAAATAACCCAAGGACAAAAATAACCCAAGGTCATAATAACCCATGGACAAAATAACCCATGGTCAAAATAACCCATGGACAGAATAACCCATGGTCAAAATAACCCATGGACAGAATAACCCATGGTCATTTTAGATCAAGCTACTAAACTAGAAATTTCATAAAATAATTATAAATATGATTGTGAGGCACCATAGAGGCTATTTAGGTCATTTTTAGACCATATATCCATTATATACCCCTAAACTAGCAATAAAACACCTTTAATATGTTGAAATAACCTATAAAATGGTAAATAATTGTAAAAATAAAGGCAATTTCGTGGGAATAAATTGATTAAGAGTTATTATGAAAAGATATAAATGAAAAGACATTAAGAAGATACATAAAGTGGTATAATTAAGAGAACTAAAGAAAGGAAGAAGGGGAGAAGAAGTAAGAGTTTGTAGAGTGATAAGAAGAGGAGAAATCCAAAATCATAAAAGAAGATATTTTGTAATATATTTTTTTAACATTATTTTAAACTTTCCTAGGGTTTTCTAAAAGAGTGTACAAAAAATCAATATACTGAGTGTACACGATTCTTGGCTTGAAAACTGATGCAATATTTCCACTCATTTATATTGTTATCAGGAAAAAAAATAGGAACCACTTATACACAAGTACTTGCAAAATTAAAACAACTTCAACCTGATCTAAACCCAAAAACTATACTTATTGATTTTGAATTAGGTTTCATGGGAGTTATTTCTGAAAATTTTCAAAATGCCACTATTCAGGGATTTTTTTTTCCATTTCTCTCAATGCTTGTGGAGGAAAGTTCAAGAAGAAGGTCTACAAAAATGTTACAGTGTCGATGAAGTATTTTCATATGAGATCAAGAAACTTATTCCATTAGCTTTCGTGCCTTAGATAGACATAATTGATGCATTTGAAACACTTCAACAATATCCTTATTAAACAGAACATGAGGAGACCCTACAACCCATCATTGATTATTTTGAAGACATATGGATTGACAGACTAACAAGAACAGGCAATAGACAATCACCCAAGTTTCCAATCACAATGCAGAATTGTTATTCAGCTACTCAAGATGATCTTCCCATAACCAATAATACTATTGAGGGATGGTACAGAGGATTTAGTGAATTGTTTCGTAGGTACGTGCAGTGGTACAAATAAAAAATAAAGATACACAATGAAGAGATAGAAGTGTGGAAGAAATGACCAAGGAAAATTAGCAAATGATGAAGGGTATGTGCAGGATCATCATGGAAAAAAGAGGCCCTAGTGTCAAAATTTTTAGAAAAATCAGAGTTATGCAACTTGGTTATGGGACATAATAACCTGGCCAAAATAACCTTGGACAAAATAACTTGGTCACAATAACTTAGGGAAAAATAACCCAGGGTCATAATAACCCAAGCCAAAGTAACCCAATGTCAGAATAACCCATAAGGAAAACAAATTTATAATTATATCAAAAACTTTATTATTCAAATTTTCAATTAAAGTGTCAAATTATGAGCGATGCCTCTTATATAATCTAAGAGGCATCACTCATAATTTGACACTTTAATTGAAATTTTGAATAATAAAGTTGTTTTAGCAACATACATGTAATTTATAAATTTTGTTCTCCTTTCTTTGTATTCTTATGGGGATATTTTGTCCATGGGTTATTCTGACCATGGGTTATTTTGGCTTGGGTTATTATGACCCTGGGTTATTTTGTCCTTAATTTATTGTGACTAGGTTATTATGTCTGGGGTTATTTTGGCCAGGTTATTATGTCACAAACTATTCTTGTTGAGGTTGGCTTGATGAAATTTAATGGTGTTTAGATTATCTTCTTGGAATATAAATTTTTTGGGTTGGCTTGTTGGGATGTAATGTTGTTGAGATTGACTCGGTATTATGTAATGTTGTTAGGGTTTTATTGGAGGAATGTAAGGTTATTTAGGTTGACTTGGTGGAATGTAATGTTTCTATGGTTTCCTATGTTATGCCTTGCACTCATGCCCCATTTTGTGTTTTGACAAAATGGGGATGCCTCCTCCTCTCTTTTTCTTTATCATGTTGTTGATTTCCTATGTTTTCTTTCTTTTTCCTTATTTTCCTTTCTTCGTACCCCTTTCTTCCTTTCATTCTTCTTTTTTCTATCCCTTTACTTTTTTGAGTACGCTTTCAGATTTTGAGACTTTGGGCTTTACCATCCTAGCATGCCAAATGGCTCAAGCCTAAAACCTGATTCTCAAAAAGGTGTTGTCTTTGTTTCCCATCCCACTTTTTAATTCAAGCATTAAGTGTTCCTCATATTTAATGCTAAACCCCTTGAGGCCCAATAGTGACAATGTCTTATTGCCTCGAGCCACAAGTTAGTCAAATCAAGCAAGCGAATTAAAGGAGCTTGTTGCAAGTATGAGGGTTTTTTCATTGATGTCAATCGGCTTTCTACTGATTGGTGTTTTCATTGATGTCAACTATGCATTAAATAAGTTGTTGCATGATGAAAATGCTGAGGATATTGAGGAAATTTTGGAAAAGAGGAAAATTGTATTGTTGTAGGTTATGCATATGTAGTTGAGATATTGAGGAAGTGTTGTGAATACATGGAGCTATTTTTGTTGCAGTGTTTGGAGATGAATTAGAATGAATTAATGAGCTGAGATGATGTCTTTGGTACTTTGTTTTCAATTTATTTTTAGAAAATTTGATAAATAGTGTAAACTACGTTGTGCAAGTGTTTCAAATGTGCTCTAGATTTTGCTCCACATTTCTTCTATATTGATGGTATGCCTATACATATTTAGTATGTTTTTCAAAGTCATTATAGGTTGCTATATTCAAAATTTTGGGTTTTGTATCATTGGTGAAAGGACTTTATGTTCACCGGTATATGAACTATTTTTGTAGTGTTGTACAGAGATGTCAGGGAGAAATGTATTTGCTCCACATTTCTCTGTAGTTGATTTTTCAGGACTTGTATTTTTGAAAAAGATTTAATGGTGTTGTTATCTTGTTCATGTTAAGAGGATGTGTGGTTAAGTGTATTAGAAACTTTGGAAGAAGCATGTACTTAATGTTTAATGTGTTTTCATGGGTAACGGTCGACCTTGTATCTACACTAAATTGAAAAAAATCAGGTATTAATAGATTTGTAGCATGGCATGTGAGACTTAATTTTGGGTCTCAATTAAGTGTTGTTTTGGTCCCCTTTCATTCTTATCCACCACGGGAATTTTTAGGTGCTAACCTTATTTGAATTTATGAATATAACATATAGAATTCTGACCTTGAAGAAGATGTTTAAGGTTGAGGTTGATATAAATAAGGGTAGAGTTATTAAGATTTAAATAGAAAGGATAAAGAGAGAAGTAATATAGATGTGATATCAATGCAAGTGATGTGGTTGATGTGAATCTAAGAAGAGAAGTTCAAACTTCAAATTATTGGATTCCTAAATGTAGTGAGTTGAAGGTGTCTAAAATCATTCAAACAAGGTTGCAATATTGTTGGAGCATTGTGATGCATTCCTTGTTCCATTGTGAAAGTGTTCTCAATGTAACTCTTATCATTTATATTCTTGTTCTTTATGTTGTAGTGAGCCCTAGTTGTGAGCCTTTTTGGATAGTGTGTCCTATTTTGGCAATGAGCCCTTTTGTATCAATTTAGTAATTACTTATATTGTGAGCTAATCCTTACTGCGATTTTTCCCTCATTGGGTTTTCCACATAAATATAATTTTCTCTTGTGTATGGTGTTGTTATTTTAGTTTCTGGTATCTACATTTCATGATTAATCACATTAACACAATAAGCGTTTATTAAATGCATGTGGATCTAATTACTATTGAGGGATTTTGATGTATTAATTAGATATAACTGATTCAACCCCCCTCTTAGTTGTCTTGTTCATTCAAAAATTGGTATCAGAGAAAGGTTCCTTGGAGAATATATTAACTACTTGAGGTAGATAATGGGATGGTGAATAAGGTTTCTTTGGAATGCCCTAGATTTGATGGAATGGATTATGCATTCTAGAAGAAAAAGATGGAAGGATATATGGTAGCTCATAGATTTGAGGTTGAAAAGGATTATTAGACTACGTACACTCCACCTCAAAATGGTTTAATTAAAAGTGCAAAGATAAAGGTGCATGAGACCAATGCTAAGGCAAGATTTATTATTGTGAATTTAGTATTTCAAATACTAAATTAGTAAAATTTATGAATTTGAAGACTGCTAAAGAGGTTTGGGATAAGTTGGAAAGCATTTATGAAGGAGATGAAAAATTAAAACAATCAAAGTTATAGAATTTGAAGGCACAATTTGAGACCCTACATATGTTTGAAGATAAAACAATCAAAATCTACATGCAAAGAGTTGATGAGTTGGTGAGTGCAATGAGAGGTCTTGGTGGAAAATTCAAAGAATCTAAAGTGGTAAAGAAAGTTCTCATATCTCTTCCTGATTCTTATAGTGAAAAGGTATTTTATGTTGAGGAAATTTTAAATCGTGATACTTATTCCAGAGATTGGATGATTGGAAAACTAACTTCTTTTGAAATGAAAAAAAAAGGGTTTGAAAAATGGTATAACTATAGAGACTACTTTCAAGGCTAGAGTATCAAAAAAAGTTGAAGATTAAGATAAGGAAGATCTTGATGATGTGGAAGCTAATTTTGTAAGAAGAATGAAGAAGGGCACTAGTAAGTACAAAGGTAAATTACCTTTCAAATGTTTTAGCTATGGTGGTATAGGTCATTATGTTTCAAAATTCCCAAAAAGAGTTGTAAACAATAAGAGTAAGGAGTATAAAGGAAAGATGATTAAGAAAGCTTACTATGTTAGAGAAGATCCTAGTATTTTTTATGAAAAAATTTATTGTGGAGACCTCAATGACAATGAATGCGTGTTCCTATCTATAAAAGAAGAATCTAGTTCTACTAACTCTAAAAGTTGTATGAAGGAAAGTATTTTAGAGAAGAAGTATAAGGTTTAAGGTACTTTGGTATCTACTTTTCATGTTAAAGAGGATATGAATTACCATGTTTTTGATAGTGGATTCTCTAATCACATTAATAGAGACAAGAGAAAGTTTGTTAGACTTGAAAAATATTATGGAGGACTAGTTAAATTTAGAGATGATTTAGGACCTAAGATTTGTGGAATAGGTTCAATCATTTTTTATTGA
Source organism: Sequoia sempervirens (assembly GCA_007258455.2). Lineage (NCBI taxonomy): Eukaryota > Viridiplantae > Streptophyta > Pinopsida > Cupressales > Cupressaceae > Sequoia > Sequoia sempervirens. The sequence goes on from VDFB02000003.1 coordinate 392,253,376, forward strand.
AAGAATAACACTAATAATGTTTACTATGTTAAACGTTTAAGGCTTGAAATTTTGAGTGTTGAAAAAATGTGTAACACTTGTATATAATCTTATGTTTAAGTATGAAACATGTGATATCAAAAAAGGGACTGGAACTATAATTGTTGCTAGTAAGAGAATAGATGGAAACATCTATCACCTTAAGGGTTCTAATGGTCATTGATTTATGTCGTACATTAGTGACAATTGGTTATGGAACCCAAGGATGTGTCGTATGAATTTTGATAATTTTGTGAGAATCAATTCAGTTCATGCAGTGAGAGACATGCCAAGAATCACAAAGCCTATCAATGTTGTCTGCAGGGATTGTCAGTTTTGAAAGAAAGTAAGGAATAGTTTCAAGAGAAAGGAAAAATGTGATAATGGAATATTGCAATTAATTCATACAGATCATTTTAGTCCTACAAGGGTGAGAAGTCTACAAGGTGATAGGTACTTTATTCTTTTGATTGATGATTGTTTTAGAATGACATGGGTTACTTCTCTTAGAGAAAAATATAATCCACTAGATAAGTTCAAGGAATATAAAGCTATGGTTGAGAATGAAATGAATGTGAAAATAAAATGTTTGAGGTCTGAAAAAGGTGGTGAATTCACCTCCAATTTGTTCAACATGTTTTGTGAAGTTGATGGAATAAAGAGGAATTTGTTTGTCCCTAGAACTAGAACTCTATAGTAGAATGGAGTGGGTGAGAGGAAAAACCAAATAATTCAAGAAGTTGCTAGGAATATGACAAAAGAGGACATTCTATTGGAAGTTTACAGTAGAGAATAAATTTATACTATTGTTTACATAATTAATATAGTACAAGCCAAAGATAAAAACACAGACTCCCTATGAGTTATGGTATGGAAGGATTCCTACTATGAAGTGATTTAGTGTATTTGGAAGAAAATGTTATATCACAAGAGAAGAATAAAACTTAGGAAAGTTTGATGCAAGGTATAATGAAGGTCTCTTCCTTGGATATTCTACTAAAATAAAATCTTACATATTTGTTGATGGTCAAAGTAACACAACAACGTTAAAAGAGAATATTTCTACTCTATTTCTCCTGAAAAAGATAAATAACATAAATCAACCTATCTTCCAAGGTCTTTGTAGATGGTTCTCAACTGTGTTGATGTTGTTTAGTGGCCTATCCAACTATAATGTTCAAAGGGTCTGTTGGTTCACTATTTTGTAGGAAACTAATTTTCTCTTGGGCATCCATCTATGTATTGCTCTTAGAATTTAGCGTTTGGCTTAAAATATTGGTGTTGTTTATGTTTCAATTTTACCTTATTTTGTTCTATCTAGCTGGCCACGGCTATAAGGATCCCTTTTGGTTTTCTTGATGTAATGAATCGACTCCCACATAATTCGTCCCTTTTTCATTTTAGTTTTTGTTGCATATAAATTAAAAGTGGAAACATTTTGTATGTTGTGCATGCCTCCTTAGTTTGGGGGTTTTATTTTGTTTTAACTTTATACTGTTGCAAAGCACAAAAAATATATTTATAAATAGATCGATATGTATGTGTAAAATGGTATTCTTGTCTACTGCATATAAATGTTTGTGTATTATTTCAATGAAATTTAAAAGAATTTAACATGCTCTATTATAGTCTTTCCCTACTTCTAGCCTTTCATGTTTTATGCTATATACATATATATATATATAGCCGCCTTCCCATTTTTCAGACTTCCGACGGTCGGGAAAAAGATGGTGGATGGGTTATATCTTTGGTCAGAATTTTCATCAGCCTCCTAGATTTTTAGCCTTCTGATGGCAATAGAAAAGGTGCAGAGGCGGTTGTTAGCTGCTTTAGGAATAGGGTGTCATTTTGCACTCCGTGTGGATAGAGAAGGCTATGAAAATTAAAGGCCAGTTCTCATCAACATTAATTTTTGTATGCTTTGTGTGTACTGGTGATGGTCGTAATAATCGCTATCATTTAATGCCTCAGGGAACAAAATGAATGTCTAGGAAATTTTCAATAAGGCAGTGTTTGGTGTCATTCTATTGCTATACTTGATATGAGAGTCGTGAGCGACAAGGGTAAGCTTCTGTGAGGGTGCAAGTTGGATTAAGCTTTGTGCAGCTTCTACGAAGGTTGGAGGTTATTTTATGCTTTTTGCATGGGTGGATGGTTGGAAATGCAAAATAAAAGTGTTTCCTATGATAATATTTTTCCCATTTTTGTGCGAGAAAGTTGCCAAGAAGAGGTGTGTTTGAAGCAAGTGCAAAGAGGTGCATGTCGAAGAAACCATTGGAGATATTGCTTGATTTGTGGTTCACGATCTATACCAGGCTATATTGCTTTCTTTTCCATAAGGTACTATTGATTGTTTCAAATATCTTATCTAATTTATGGTCCGCGTTTTGTGTGTATGGTTTTGCATGGATTTGATACTATTATTTTTTGTGGGTTTTTATTTATGGTTCCCATTATCTACATATGATTGTAGGCTTGGAGAAATAAGGTAGCCTGAAGAAAGTTGGTGGAAAGAGGTTTGCTTGAAACAAGGGTATGTGCAGGATCATCAATAAAAAAATAAGCACTTGAGTGGCAAAAAATTCAAAAAAATTAGAGTTAGGAAACTTGATGTAAAAATTTGAATAAATTATCTATATTATTTCAAAAATATGTAAGAATAGAATTTGTAGAAAATCGAATGTAGTTTCTAAACTACTAGGATTATTGAAAAAGAAAAAATCTATTTGGTGAAATTTTGAAATTTCAATGCAGTAGTACTTCAATTTCAAGGAAAAAATAAGAAGTAGGTGTCTATCTGACCACCATAACCACAATAAAATGATAATATTTTTTTATAATATTTTAGATATAAATAGAGGACTCATGTCCCGATGTGATGCATATATTTTTGTAATTTTTTTCCAAGTAAATAATTAATTATGAAATTTTTATTAAAACTTTTAAAAAATATAAAAACTCGTATGTCTGACCACCTTAACTTGGTCAAAACTTCATGAAATTCAATTTTTCTTTTTTTAATCCTATAGTATATGAAGCATGGAATGTGACACATGTTTTAGATTCAAAAAATGTGATACTGTTTGAAAGCTATAGATGTTTTTCAATCAGCCTATCGATTAGGACTTTAGTCATAATTTAAATAAAAAATTAATAATAATTTATTATTAAATTCAAAGTAAAGCATAATTTATATTGGTGGAAAGCTGAGAATATCATTGAAAAACCTTTTTCATTTCATCAATTTTGGGTAAAAAAAATGGCGTCAGCCACATACCCTACACATACCCATCATATTGCCACTATTTGGCCCATCATAATCCTGCACATACCCACAAGCGGGAAGAGGTGCATATCAAAAAAACTGTTTGCCATATTGTTTCATTTGTGGCTTGTCTTTTTTGGCAAAAATATTGTTTTATCTATGATAGGGTACTGTTGATTGCTTCTAATTTTGATAAGGGGTTGTTGAGAAAAAACTATATTGTTTGTGAAAATGAGTATTGTTTGGTTTCAGGTTCACATTTTTTGCTTATGGTTTTGCATGGGTTCCTATGTGTCACTTTTTGTATTTTGTGGGTTTCTTCAATTGGGTTGGTCTTTAAACCAATATTATTTGATTTATGGCTTTCGGTTTGTGGTTATGGTTGCAATGGAATAAAATAGGCAATCCTATACGCTTTGTGTTAGCTTCCATTGGGCATTCTCGATTATAGTTTTGTTGCTTAAGCTATATTGTTTCATTTTGGAGAAGGTGTTGTTGAAAAGGCTATATTGTTTCAATTTTCAAGGAGGTTGTGTTGAGAAAGGAGTGTTTTTTGTATGGGTTTGTTACTGTCAATTTTTGACGAGTTTCTATTTAATGTTTGCATTTTGTGGGTATTTTTGCAACGAAATAAAATTGTTGAGGTTATGGAGTTTTTGTCGATTGTTATTGTATAGCTTGAGCTATATTGTGTCTTTCTGCATTTGGGTGGTTGTTGAAACCAATGTTGTTTGATTTATGGATTTCATTTTCTAGTTATGGTTGGAACAAAATAAAATAATTAATGTTGTTGATTCTATGTTTGGTTACATTAGGTATTATTGATTATTGTTCTTTTCCTTAGGCTATATTGGGTATATTTTAATATCAACATATATGTGTAAGATTAAAATTGTTGAGGTTATAGAGTTTTTATCGATGCTTATTATATAGCTCAGGCTATATTGTGGCTTTCTGCATCTGGGTGGCTGTTGAAACCAATGTTGTTTGATTTATGGCATTCATTTTCTGGTTATGATTAGAACAGAATAAAATAATTAATGTTGTTGATTATATGTTTGGTTATATTAGGTATTATTGATTATTGTTCTTTGTGTTAGGCTCTATTGGGTATATTTTAATATCAATATATATGTGTATATATATACATATATATGTGTGATATGTTGGCAACATGGAAAAATTGTTGACCTTATGTAGTTTTTGTCAATTGTTACTGTCTAGCTTAGCCTATATTGTCTCATTTTCAATAAGGTTATGTTCAAAAGGCTATATTGTTTCTGTAAGCATCCTTTTAAAATCTGCAAACACTAAACTTCAAATATGGGTTAGTGTCTACAAATTCCTCAAGAATACTCCTATGGAATACCTTGTAAATGCTTCAAAATGCAACAAATGACAAGAGAAAACTAAAAGCATCATGAAAAAATTAACAAGTACCTATTCCATAGTGGATTGGTGTCAAATGTGCAAATGACCCTTTTCCAATCCTTGCTCAAAAGCTAAAATGATGAAATGCAATGGAGATGAAGAGCAAAATTATTTCTCAAACCAAGAGAGTAACTTTGCATATAAAATGTGGATGCCTTTGATGAAGAATGAGGTCCTTATTTATAGATTTTCTTGATGAGAGATTAGCCAAAGGGGTGAATGTGGGACTAAATTTAAGCCAATGAAAGGAGTCCATTTTTCAAGTTGTCATTGGTAGAGGGATGTGCAAGATTTGGGAAATGTGCCCAAGAGAGGGAGTTTCAAATTCAAATTTGTGCAATAAATTTTGAGAGGGGGATATGAAAATGGGAAATTAATGCAATGTTGGAGAGGACAAGTCAACTTCTCCTCATTTTCAAACTTGAGGGAATATTCCCCATAAATGCCATGTTGAAAGAAAATAAGGATTTTAATAAATCAATAAATTGATTTATTTGTGCAAGTGGCATTATCTAGAGGATGTGATGGGTGATTAGGTTAGGTTAATTAGGATTAGGTTAGCTTAATGATGATTAGGATGATTTTGACTTTTAGGACTTAAATATTTGATTTATTTAATTCAGAAAAGGATGGAATATGCATTATGATTTAATTAAATGAATGTTTGATTTATTTGATTAAAAGGTTGATGATAATGTTTATTTAATTTTAAATTAATGACCTTATGAGATGGAAATTGATGAGATTACTTGATGAATTTATGAAGGTGAACTTGATTAATTGATGAATGGACCTAATGCATGATGCTAACTTTGCCCCTCTTTGAAGCAATATACTTGTTGCATTGGTTCAAAGAATAAACTTGCCGCGATCAAAATTCAAAAAAATTCTGATTTTTTCAGTTGCCCCAATGGAAAGTACACTGGTAAATTGCCCCCTCGAGGGATCGAGCGAAAAGATTTGATTTGAGGGTCGATCTCGTGATAAAGAGGTTCAAAATGGATGGTTATCGACGGTGATGCAAATGAGATGATTTTAAGATGCTTAGAATAACAAATCTATATTATCCTAAACAACTTAAATGCTGATATGTTGTGAAATGGATGAGATTGATGATGTGATATGTTGTGATTATGCAATGGGTGATTTATGAGATTCTTAGACTAACAGATCTATATTATGATGATGATTATGCATGTGAGATGATATGCAAAATACTAATGCTTTGTGGATGCAAGATGAATGCAGGATGGATGCATGATGGATGTATTAGTGATGATAATTAACTATTCATGTTGTGATGTTAGTGTGGAAAAGAAGAAATTATATGATGACAAGAGGATCCAACAAGCCAACATTATGAGATCAGGGTGATATCATAATAGTGGTTTACAATTCCTGAGAGGAACGAATTTTAGCTGAAATCACATATTTTTAGAAAATATAATGATTTAAGCCTTAAAAAGTTCCATTTTAAGGATTCCAATTGAAGAGGGTTTGATCAAATCACCTTAGATCAAACCCCTTGGATAGAACTCGCCTAGTTTTAAACCATACCTATAAATGCTCTCCTTTACACCTATCAAAATGCTGATAAAAATCACTTTTGATTTAGATTTTGGTGGATCAAATGAATTCATTTAAAATTTATTTCAAATGATTATGGTATTCCTCAGAACAAGCTATCCAAATGAATATAATTTTAATATGTTTTGGTTTTGTTATGTATTTGTTTTTTAAGTTTTATTAAACATAGGTTTTTCATCGAAAATGAATTTCTTTTGTTCTTCACATGTGAAAAAATAGAAGATTATCAAAAAAAAAAATTGAAAAATATGAGTGCACCAGATATTGAAGTCCTTGATCCAACAAAAATTAAATTAAATTTTGACATATACAAAAAAAAGTTACTGCTATATAGTCAATGTGGTCCAATTGTAATTTGTTTGACTTTGAAACTTGATTAAGGAAAAATATTCAATAAAAAACTATCTAACCAAGTGGAAACACTAGATATCAGAGTTACAAATCTAAATTTGAAAGAATTAAAATTTTATCCTTCATTGAAAAAAAGTTACGCTTACCGAGTGTCGCCACTTTTAAAAATGTTGTTTCTCAAAAAAATCTATTTTCGGGAGATGGAAAAAGAAGTGCAATTTGATTCCAAAAATTTTGAAATTTTTTTTTTAGAATCTACAAACAAAATTTGATGAGACTCTAGTTTGCACCATCATTAAATTCCTCACAGTTTAGCCGCTATAGGTGCTCGAATGTGAAGATTTAGTTAAAAATAATAATTTTAGTGTCCAGTTTGGCCAAAAATTGTAAACCACTATTATGGGATCACCCGAGATGATGATGAGAAATGATGATGATAGATGGATGAATTTCTTATCAAGGATTGGGATTTTAAAAGGGTCACTTACCTTATGTTTGATAACATGCATAAGTACGATGCATCAAGGTATAAAGGACCATGATGGCATTGTACTTAGTGTGATGGACTTTGACTTGAAAAATAGATAGGAGTATTCTTGTTCACACCTGACATATGGAAACCTTGCTATGATGCACTTTAGAAGTTTCAAACATCTTGGACCAAAACACAGAAAGGTATAACCAATCAATGCAATAATCAACAAGTTGTCCAAAAAATCCTCTATACATACCTAACAAAGCAAGTATTCACCAAGTTATTTTACAAGAACATCCAACAAGAACGATAGACAAAAGAATAATCATCATTGCCCCATTCCTATCTTTCTAAATCCTTCGTTTGGATATCATCGAGAGGTCCTTGGATTGAGCACAATAGGATAAGTCAAAAGAAAAAGATAAAACACACAAACAAGTTGATGTTCTTCAATACCGCTAACCAAAAGGGAATGTGTTTTTAAGGATAAGAACCAAAACTTATTGCCAAAAAAAAATGACCATTGTAGGAAGGGTACATCCTAGGACATGTTAGTGGATGACGACACGTCATTTCGTTTATCCAAAGTGTTCCTTCTGATAAATAATGCCCCTTGTAGGAAGGATTCATCCTAGGACACGATGTTATCAAATGATTGATATGGGACTGTTTGGATGATGGACTATCGACACAAAGAATTGACCAACTTGTTTATGTACTGACTTAGACTGGAGACTTGATGCTTTTGAGTTTCAATGTTTAACCTGCTAGACTTGTTTCTAATTGTTTCACTAAAGGTTGAGGATTTTGATCAGTTTATTATGAGTGGTGTTTATTGCGGGTGCAAGCGAGATGAGACAGATGGATTTTTTCAAATATTTGGATGTTTTTGGAGTTTTGCAATGTTTTGAGGCTTTTTTTTTGTATTTTTCGAGGTTTTACAAATGTTTTGATTTTTGGTTTTTCAATGTTTTTGGGATTTTCTAAAATTTTGACCAAGAAGCTAACCTAAAGACCTATCCTAGGGGCCTCAGAGGCTAATCAACATATTAGCCTTGCCTACATTATACACGCAGAGACCACGTAGTTCGACTGACAACTTGACCGATTTACAGATGACGATATACATGATGAGATGTCAGTTTATTATGACGGACTCCTATAGGACTGACCTAAATGTCTCAGGGGATGATCAAAGATCAACCTTGCCTACGTTCAAGCTTAGAGATGACGTAGTTCGACAAGATGACTCTATTTTTTGACTTTTTGACCGACTTTTTGACTTGTTTTTGGATTTTGATATGTTTTGATGTTTTTGGATTTTGTGCTTTTTCGATGTTTTTGGATTTTCTAATTTTGAGGACTTTAAGATCATACAAAAATCCGATCCGATAAGAACATGCCCCCAGCGTGATGCCATAGACTACCCCGATAAAGGCAAGACAAACTGACCTTGAGGATGGGCCGAGTAGTACTAGGAGGGATCATGATACGAAAACAAGACCAAGCTATGGTGCGGATGCGAGTGGATGAGTGATGGATGATGTAGAACAAGCCGTAAAGATCCTGGTGGATGGAAAGTACTTATTTACACAAGGCGCCTATTTTTCAGGTTTTCACCAAGGTACTTGCCCAAAGTGCCACCAAAGTGGTTTTCACTAGAGAATGATTTTTTTCTTTACCGCTTTCAACTCTTTTATCTTTTGATTTTGCTTCTTTTTGATTTTTTGTTGTCACCTTTCAAGACTGGCTTGCCGTGTTTTGCCTAAGTAACCATTTTTTTAAGGACTTTTTCTGATTTTTTGGATTTTTTGGTTCTATACCTTGAAAGATTTAGGCATAAAACTTTTTCAGATGGGATTTATTCATGGGATCCTGCAGAGGTTCCCCTTCGGGTGTTGATAGCTGATATGCCCCTAATTTATAACTTGTTGTGATTACGAAAGGTCCTAACCAATTAGGTTCGAACTTGCCTTTGTTGCTTGGGTTTGGGACATTCTTCTGATTTTCTTTTAAGACCAGGTCTCTGACTTGGAAAGTCCTGCTTCTGATTTTCTTATTATAGCTATGTTTGAGTCTATTCTGATAGACTTGCAAATGATTCAAAGCATCTATGTGTCTCTCATCTAGTAAATCCAGCTCATTTAGTCTTGATACCCGATATTCTTCATCTGTGATGAGGTTTTGCAATGATATCTTGAGGGATGGGAGCTCGATCTCAATGGGGAGTACAACTTTTGATCTGTAGACCAAGGAGAAGGGGGTGGTGCCAGTGGGTGTGTGGATGCTGATTCAATAGGCCTAGAGGGTGGGATTAAGTTGTAGATGCTAGTCATGACCTGCGTCATTGATTATTTTCTTAAGGATTTTCAAAATGGTTTTGTTTGTAGCTTCTGCTTGGCCATTGCCTTGGGGATAATATGGGGTGGAGAAGCGATGCTAGATTTTGAATTTCTCGCACAAGTCGTGAACCTCTTGGTTCTTGAATGGTGTCCCATTATCTAAGATAATGGCTTGTGGGACACCGTAACGACATATGAGATAGTTCAGGATGAATTTTGAGATCTGCTTCCCAATGATATACGTCATGGGTATGGCTTCCACCCACTTTGTGAAGTACTCAATTGCAGTTATGATGAATTTATAGCCATTGGATGAGGTGGGTGTGATTTTCCCAATGAGATCGAGTCCCCATTGCGAAAAAGGCCATGGTGTGATAATAGGATGAAGCTCTTGAGCTGGAGCATGGATGAGGTCCCCATGCTGCTGACATTGTAAACACCTTTTAGCATGATCATGTGCTTCTTTTTCCATTGTGGGCCAGTAATACCCCATCCTCAGCAGTTTCTTGGCTATGGTCATTCCACTCGAGTGTGAACCACAGATACCGTTATGAACTTCGATTAGAGCGGTTAATGCCTCCTCAGTGTTTAAACAACGTAACAAGGTACCTTCTATGCTTCTCGGTATAAGGTATCACCTAGGATGACAAATCTAGATTCCTTTTTGACAAAAGTTCTTTTTAGGTTTGATGGGAGGTCAACGGGTATGACTCCTATGCGAAGATATGTGTAGATGTCATGGTACCAAGGATCACTAGGACCAAGGATTTCACACATGAATTCTAATTCTGGTACCTCATATGTGGGAACGAGAAGCTGCTCAATCAAGAATTCATATTTTGGAATGTTGTTGGGGATATTCAGCAAAGATCCCATTGTTGCCATGGCGTCTGCTGCTCTGTTGTTGGTTCTAGGAATCTACCCAAATGTTATTTCTATAAAAGATTCTTTGAGAGTCTCCACCAATTTCTTGTATGGAGTGAGCTTATCATCCTTGGTCTGATATTCATTATTGACTTGATTTATGATCAACTGAGAGTCTCCATACACTTTGAGAGCCATGATGCTCCATTGCACTGCTATTCTGAGACCTATAGTCAAAGCCTCATATTCTACGATGTTGTTGGTGCAAGGGAATGCTAGTTTATATGACCTTGGTATGCAGTCCCCCTATGGGGTGATGAAGAAGACACCATCTCCTGATTTGTGCTGCGTGTATCAGCCATCAAAATATAGTTTCTAGTGGTCAGCTATGTTGAGGTTAAAAATGGATTCATCTAGAAACTCTGAGACAAGAGGATTCTCATAATAGATAGGTGCTTTTGCCAGTTGGTCTGCGATAACCTAAACCTTGATTGCTTTTCTCTCCAAATACTCGATGTCATATTCTAATAATATCATTACCAATTTTTCCATTCTGCCTGTGAGCATTTCCTTTGATAGTAAATATTTAAGGGGATCGATTTTGGTGATGAGCTTTATCTTGTGTGCCAAAATGTAATGTCTGAATTTTTGTGATGCAAACACTACTGCGAGGTATGCTTTCTCGATGAATGAGTAGTTTAGCTCATGACCGACCATTGTCCTGCTGATATAGTACATAGCCCTCTCCATTTCATTTTCATCATGCTGAGCCAAGAGAGCTCGAAGGGCTGCTGTTGTTGCTGATACATATAAGATCAATGGATTTCTTGGGATGGGTTGCATTAAGACTAGTGGTGTCAATAGGTATTCCTTGATTTTGTTAAATGCCTCTTCCCATTTTGTGTCCCATTTGTATGCTACCCCCTTGTGGAGTAGGTGAGAATATGGGTTCTGCTTGTCTACCAATTGTGCTATGAATCGTCAGATGGATTGAAGTCTGCCTTGGAAACCTCTCAGTTGTTTTAATGTCTTTGGTGCTTCCATTTCGAGGATTGCTTTCACCTTCACCAGATCTGCCTTGATACCCCTCATGGACACTATGTATCCTAGCCATTTACCTGATTGTACACTGAAGACACACTTCTTGGGATTTAGTCTGACTTTGTATTTCTCCAGTCTGTCAAAGATAGCACTTAGAGTTGCTATATGATCTTGTCTTTTTCTTGACTTAACTAGAATGTCATCGACATAGTCTTCAACTTTTTTATGAATCATGTCATGGAATATCAATGTCATGGCCCTCTGATACATTTCTCCTATGTTCTTTAGGCCGAATGGCATCATGTTCCAGAAGTAGGTCCCCCATGGACAAGTGAAAGTCGTCTTATGTTGATCTTATTTTTCTATCATGATCTGGTTGTATCCTAAAAATCCATCCATTAGTGATAGCATCTCATGTCCTGCTATCATGTCTACTATCATGTCGATGTTGGGAAGTAGGAAATCATCCTTTGGACATGCTTTGTTCAAATCTCTGAAGTCCATACAGATTCTAATGGCTCCATCAGGTTTTGAAACAACTACTAAATTTGACACCCATTCTGGATAATCGATTGGTTGGATAAATCCTGCATCTAGCAACTTTTTGAGCTCCATTTTGACCAATAAGGTTATATGAGGGTGCATTTTTCGGAGCTTTTGTCTGACAGGTTTTGCTTCTGGATACACTTCTAAGTGGTGAACCACAGTCTTTGGATCAAGTCCTGGCATGTCAGCATAACTCCATGCTGAGCCAAGAGAGCTCCAAGGGCTGCTATTGTTGCTGATACATATAAGATCAATGGATTTCTTGGGATGGGTTGCATTAAGACTAGTGGTGTTAGTAAGTATTCCTTGATTTTGTTAAGTTCCTCTTCGCATTTTGTGTCCCATTTGTATGCTACCCTCTTGTGGAGTAGGTGAGAATATGGGTTCTGCTTGTCTGCCAGTTGTGCTATGAATTGTTGGATGGATTGAAGTCTGCCTTGGAAACCTCTCATTTGTTTTAATGTCTTTAGTGCTTCCATTTCGAGGATTGCTTCACCTTCACCGGATCCACCTCGATACCCCTCATGGACACTATGTATCCTATCCATTTACCTAATTGTACGCCGAAGATGCACTACTTGGGATTTAGTCTAACTTTGTATTCCTCCAGTCTGTCAAAGATAGCACTTAGGGTTGCTATATGATCTTGTCTTTTTCTTGACTTAACTATAATTTCATCGACATAGTCTTCAATTTTTTTATGAATCATGTCATGGAATATCAATGTCATGGCCCTCTGATACATTGCTCTTGCATTCTTTAGGCCGAATGGCATCATGTTCCAATAGTAGGTCCCCCATGGACAAGTGAAAGTCATCTTATGTTGATCTTCTTTTGTTATCATGATCTAGTTGTATCCTGAAAATCTGTCCATTAGTGATAGCATCTCATGTCCTGCTGTCATGTCTACTATCATGCCAATGTTGGGAAGCGGGAAATCATCCTTTGGACATGCTTTGTTCAAATCTCTGAAGTCCATACAGATTGTAATGGCTCCATCAGGTTTTGAAATAGGTACTAAATTTGACACCCATTCTGGATAATCGATTGGTTGGATAAATCCTGCATCTAGCAACTTTTTGAGCTCCATTTTGACCAATAAGGTGATCTGAGGGTGCATTTTTTGGAGCTTTTGTCTGACAGGTTTTGCTTCTGGATACAATGCTAAGTGGTGAACCACAGTCTTTGGATCAAGTCCTGGCATGTCAGCATAACTCCATGTGAAGTTTATTTTCCTTTCCTTTAGGAATGATGCTAGGAGTTCTTGCTCTTCTAATAATAGTGATTCCACATAGAATGTGATACGTGGGGTATCCTCTATTCCTAGGTTGACTGGATTGCATTTTTCGGCCAAGACTGTTGACTTTTCCTGATGAATAGCTCTTAGAGGAAGATTGAATCCTTCATCCTCAGGAACCTCAGAGAGGTTTTCACCATTGGATACATCCTTTCTTTTTACTATTTTCTTATCAGAGAGTGCCACACTGTAGTTTTCACTCAAGGACTTGGATATGATTCTTAGTTTCTCACTTTTGCGACTGAAGGATTCAATTGTTTCCCCATAGTAGGCATGTGTGTCCAACTCCATTATAAACCATACCTTGTGATCTCCATCTAGAATGTTATCCCTCAATCCCATGAATTATGAGAGTGCCTCATCATTTTTGAATGTATCAAGAACCGGTGGTCCTTGTTGGTCATAGTCAATCAGTTGGGGGTAGACTAGGCGGATCTCATGCATTTGATGATCGGATTGGAAAGATAAGGTACTAATCATGCAAAGGGTGGTATCCTCAAATAACCTAGGTAGATTGGATATGGGTTCCTCATCATTGCTACTAATATAGGCCTTAGTTATAAAGTTACGTATGTCTCTACCTATGGATGTTGATGAGCGTACTTCTGCTGCTATTGGCTGAGGAGAAATGTTAATTGTTCTAACTGGAGGACTTCGGCCACGTATGGTTATACTCAGAGGGGTACATCCAAGGCCAAGATTTGTTATCGTTCACATCTTTGGCATGATAGGTATTATGATCCCATTATCGTTTTGTCCAAGTCTTTGGTTTCTGTTGTAGCCCATTGGAAGCATCATTTGTAGACCCTTGCTTCCGTTATCCATTGGAAAATCTGGTACTGGTCTTTCATCTTGATAGAGCATGTGTGATGGATCTTCCTCAATAATATCCTAGCCAAGGTCTCCCCAGCTTGTGAATTCGTGAGTTTTTAGGAGACGTTTGTAATGTGGAAGCTTGATTTTCTTGTGGACGACCCCGTGATCTAGGAGATTGAGGTAACTCTCCTACCACAAAAGCATTGTTAGGGAGCTTGTAGCTTCCATAACCGTCATCCTAGATGATGAGCTTGATGTCAGAGATGGTGGAAATGGCGAGAGTGGTAGGTGTCTTTGTCACAGAAGTGGATGCGAGGGTGGCGAGATCGATGTATTGTGTGGATTGGCCCTCATCATATTTTGGTACTTGGGGGATTTTCTAATATTTTTCTTCAAGATTCTTGCAGTATGAGAAAGGTTCGAGATCTTCGTGGATGGTAACCTCTTGTCCATTATGTGTGAATTTCACACATTGGTGAAAAGTTGATGCTACAACTTTCATCGCATGGATGATCCATGGACGTCCTAGGAGGATATTATATGGTAAGTCAAGTTCTAAGACTTGGCAAGTATTTTCCATGATGGTAGGCCCTACTTGAATAGGGAGTTTAATTGTGCCTTGAGACACTCTTTCTTGGTCATCATATGCTCTTATCGTGATGCCCTTTCCTTTGTCAATGGAATCTTCTGATATTTTCAACTGCTTGATGAGGCTTAGGGAACATATGTTCAAGCCTGCACCTCCATCCACCAGGACCCTTTTGATTTTTCTCTTATGTACTATGGATTCCAAGTGAAGTGCACGGTTGTGAGATGGTTGGGCGGGGAAATCTTGGTCATAGAATGTAAGAAGATTAGGCGTAATGATATTTATAACCATAGCTCAGAATTGTTCTACATCAAGATCTGCGGGGATAGTGGATAAGGCTAATGCTTCTTCAAGAATTTTCCTATGGGCAGATGATATTTTTAGCAACTCCATGATGGAGATTTGCATTGGCATTCTCTTGAGTTGATCTAGGACATTCTAGCCATTATGGATAGGTCTGGATGCGGGGACTCTGTTTGGCTGGGATGAGCTTATGATAGTTACTTTGCCGCCTCTTGCGGTGACTCCACAATCTTTGGCATGGGTACCCTTGATGGTGATGACCATGCAGTCTTCATTTAGGGAGGCAACGACTATTTCATACACATGATTTACACTGCTTTTTCTTTTATCAATCTTATTGCCTTTGTTACCATGATTCGGCATTGGATTCGTATATATCTTAAGATCCTGATTTCCCATAGGTTGTTCCACATTTATTATTTTTTTGTCAATGATATCTTGGATGATGTTTTTGAGTCTCATGCAACTGTTTGTGGTGTGGCCTTTGATTTTATGAAATTTGCAAAGTTGATTCTCGTTATACCAAGGAGGTTTGACATCGGGTTCTTGGTAGTTCTCAAATGTAGGAGGCTTGATGATTTTTTCGTCGATCAACTTTTTCATTATGTCCTCAAGTGGTTCCCCCAAAATGGTGTATTTTCGTTTGGGATAAATTTTGCATTGGGGTGGTCCTCTTTGGTCATTGAGATTATTGATGGTTGGATTGTTGTTTGGAAAGTATGTCGTGTGATGATTGTTTTGGTGTTGTGTTTGGGTTGGTGGTGTGGGTGTATTTTGGTGTGGACCACTAATGACCACCTTGGCATCAACGACGCCATCATTAGTGATGTTTTTGTTCCTTGCCCATGTGCAAGGTTTATCATTGTAATTGGATGGTGGGCGGTTATTTTGTTGTTCATGATATAATGCTAATTCCGTAGGTTGGATCACAAGGGATCTTTTGATGTTGAGCGCTTTGGAGATCAATTGCTCATATGTGGTGATGCCCTAAACCTTGAGATGAAATGGCAAGTGGCCTTGAAGGTTGGCTATGATGGTGCAGACTTGTTGTTCTTCTGGCATGGTCCACTTGCTTCAATTGGCCTTGGATCGCCATCATTGTAGAAATGAGGTGAATGATTCACCCTTTCCTTGTTTCAGAGTTGAGAGTTCTTCGAGACTAACATTCATTGCGATATTGCATGCATAATTTTTAATGAATGCATCTCTGATTTCTTGGAATGTTCTAATTCCTAAAGGTAAGTGAGAGAACCATTCTATAGTGGGGCCTGCTAATCTCCTAGGAAATAGCCGCATTAGATAAGTATCGTCATATGCGACCTCCATGCAGTGAACCTAAAATTCCTTGATGTGATCTTTAGTGTTTCCCATCCCTCGATATTTGCCAAATTCGGGGATTTCAAATCCCTTGGGGAATGGTTTCATGTCTAGGCTCCTATCAAATGGATAGGGACACAAGTTGCTTGGTTTTTTGGTTGTTCATCCTGATTGAAGGCCGAGCACTTCTTGCGAGAGCACCTTGAGTTGTGTTGTCACATCATTTTGCGGATCACGGGGTGGGATGAAAGTGTTTTGGGGTGTTTGAATCATGGGTTGGGTGGGGGGGTTGCTTGGTTTGTTGTTTGATGGTATCTATATGTTCTTCCAAGCGAGGTAGGCTTCTACCTGCTTTTGTATGAACAATGCTTGTTGTTGATCTTGTTGTTGTTGCGCTAAGATTTGTGCTTGTTGTTGCGCTTGTTGTTCCAACAACACTTGTTGTTGTGCTTGCTATTGTTCCCACAACACTTGTTGTTGGGCTGCCAATTCTACTGCTTCTTGTTGATATGCTTGCAATTTTGTTGCTTGTGCAAGAATTTGTTCTTGTGCTTGCACTTGTTGTGCTTGATATTGAGCTTGCGCTTGAGCTTGTGCTTGTGTGACTTGTGCTTGTGCTAGTTGTTGTTGCAATAGAGCTTGTTCTTGAGCAATATTGTGTGCTTGTAACGCTTGAGTGTCTTGTTGTTGTTGTTGTTGCAATAAATCTTGAGCTTGTGTGGCTTGGGCTGCTTGGGTGGCTTGCACAGCTTGAGCAGTTTGTTAAGCAACTAGGTATACGAATTTTTTTTTTTGCACTTGTTGGAATCCTCTTTGAAAAGCGGCTTGCAATGTTGCGTTATATTGACTTGATATGGTGGAAGTTGGTGGTGGTGGGGGTGGTGGTGGAATCGGAATGTCATTTGTGGTAGTGGTGAATATTGATGTTGTGTTGATTATTTGATTGGTGGATGGTATTTTTTGTGTGGTGGTTTGAGTGATGAGTGGCGTCGTTGATGTGATTGGCCCTTGAGAGACCATGCTTTTCAATGTTATGGGGTTGTTTGATGTTGTTGCAATTGTTTGTGTGTTTATCGCTTGTTGTTGTGATGTCAGCAATATTTTTTTAGCGTTTGGCATAATGTTTTGATTGGTGTTTGGGATGTTGTTTTGATTGATACTTGGTAGAGGGGGAAGCCCTAAACCAAGGAGTGATGTGGATGATGGAAAAAATAGAAGTAATGGAAATGTAAGGGGTGTGATTCCTTGTGAAAATGTTGTGGTGTCAAAAAATTCCCCCTAGTCTGAACATGTCTCCCTCTTCTTGTGGATTTGTGAGGAGAGGGGTTTCATGCATTGCGTGAAAAAATGATGATGATGGATAATGATGGAATGTGAGAGGAACATTTTTATGTAATGGGTTTTCAGGTATGGTTTGTTCCAAGGTGGTGTTTGTATCCAAGCTTTGGTTATTAACAAGGGGGTGTGTTTGAATAGCATTAAGAAATGCATTTCCCTTATTAACATTGGGTTGTGTTGGAGCAAACGATGTCATAATTTGTGGAATGTTTTGCGTGATGTTTTGGGATGGGGGTGTAGATGAGATGGGAATGCTGGATGAGATTGGAGGAAATGATGTCTCCACTATGGTACTCATGTCGAAATCTGAATGTAACTTGGCCCCTTGTTTTGCTAGTTCAAGCATGTATAACAAAGGGTTGAGCCTCATCATGATGTTGATGATTCTATGGTTGTCCGGATTTTGGAGCATTGCAGTTATTTCTTCGTGAGACATTCCAAGGGTAAGATCCTCTCCTTGGTTTTCCTCTTGCAGATTTTGCGATGATGTCGAAAGGTTAATTGTGAGATTTCCAGACCCAATGGGATTCATTTGAGGAGTGGTTTGACTCAAATCACTTGAAGCGGGTGTTTCTTTGTTGGCTTCCATGCTCTTCTTCTATTGAGATTTGGTTTGAACCATAAAACAAGGATCCATTTTTAAGAATGGGAGATGAATCTCTTGATTCTTTGGATCGATCTTTATTTTATGCCCCAAAGTGAAAAATTTTAGGATATCTTGAGGATTGAAAGGTGATATGATGATGATGTAAAAGATGAATGATGTGGATGTTATGATCTTTTGGTAAGTCTTGAAGGAGATACTAGGCTTTTGGGACTTTCGAATATGTTGTAGATTTTGATTTTGGGATTTGTCCTTGATTGATTTGGATTTTGATTTGGATTTTGAACAAATAGACCCTAAGATGTTTGGATGATTATCTAAGGGATAGATTTGACCAAAGGATGATAATTTGAATATGTGCAGGAAGAAGGATGCATCTATCCACACCTATCCAAACAAGATGATTGTTTCACTAAGCATATGACGAAGGATTAATCTACATATACTAAGCTAAACAAGGTGATTTTGACTAATCATATGCAAAAGGATGCATCTACACATACCTAGCCAAAGGTAATTTTGATAATGTTTTCAACGATTTAGTCAATGATTTTGATGATTTTTTATTTTGCCAAAAAAGCCTAGTATTAAGGATGATCTCAAGATTTTCCAAAAGGTGATTGTGAGATGATTTTTTTTTTGATGTTTCGAAGGATGGATGAAGAGGATTTTGATTTGATTTGATCCTAAGATGAACCTAAAAAAGACACCTTGTTTGCCTGGACCTAGGTATTGAAGAAGAAGCTTTTCTCTAAACAAGATGTTCAAACTCTCTGAAAAGATTTGGGTTTTGGCAGTAATACAATGAATACAAACCGGGATTGTTCCTTGAAGCCTTACTGTAAAAGTTGAAAAGCAGTCTTTTTCTGACTTCGTATAACATAGAGAGACGTTCTTGATGGGCTATCAAACTAAGGGCTTTCACCTTTGGTTTCTTGATCTTGATTTTGTGTGAAATCATTGGAGACACATGTGTGGGGTCCAATTGTCTTTAATCTTTGCTTAATGGATTCTTTTTACCACAAACACACTCTTGATTAGCTTTCAAACTGAATGTCTAATGTCTCAACTTCGTCTCATTTCACAAGGTATATTATGTGAAACTTTGATGAATTTAAGGCAAGGGTTACCTATTGTTTAACTTTAGTGGGAAAATTGAGATGTAAATTCAAGTGCTTGGAAACCTCTAAGGATGTAATCCCAAGGGAAAGCAATAGCACGAGAATTTGGTCAATGGTATTTTCCTCCTAAAGGGTTTGAAATTTTGAGGATCATGTTGAATGTTTGTTTGGAAATGTTTTCAAATAAAGCACTGTGTTTTCAAACCAAGAACAAGTACAAACCCTATGGATGTGCAAGACAATATTTGTTGAATCCCCACTTGGACAAGTCTAGCTACGCTTATCTTTAGTGAATGGTTAGATGCTTGACCCCACTAGCTCCCCTCCACATCACTCACTTATACGGGGCAGCCAAGCATCAACACCCATGAAACTCCCATGGCATGTTTTCCATTTCTACTAAAGACCATAAAAGTGTGGGGCGGCTTTAGAACGACCGTTCTTGCACCAACAAATAGATTAAAGGATTTTAGAAAATTCTAGCACATGGGTTCTAGTAAGGACTTTCCATTTGTGGAGATTGACCCATACGGCAAGAGTCCCCTTTCGGATCCATCTTGTCGGAATCAACTGCATGATACTGGCGTTTCTTCCAATACCCACATTTATATCCTAGATGGAAATACTCTTGGCTTTAGAGTGTTACCGGTTGAGTCATTCCGTTGGGTGAGTACTTTTTCCCCAAGGTAGGCCCTCTAGGATAAACAAAAGCAAGTAAAGACAAAATCCGTAACTTGATCAATCTTTGACGACTCAAAGAAAGAGAATATACGCGATGATGCTCTACTCACACTCGCACAAGATGTTAAATTTTAAACCCCAAATTGAAGTGTGTATGGGAAATTATTTATGCAACTTAATGTCACCAAAATCCTTTTGATTCTCAAGATCGTTGTGAGGAGAGAGAGAAGCGCATACGTATTTTGATGATATTACTTTGTGTAGATAATTACAAAACAATAGTCACACATTCATTTTATCCTTCAAAGAAATGATTTGATTCATTTTAAAACACCAAAATCAAGTGTGAAGTTGCTTGTTCAATTTTAACCCAACTTGAAATCTAGTAGGTGTCTAAGTTTCAATTTTATCCTTTTGTAACGAAAAATTGAAGTATTCTTTTTAAACCCAAATGAAAATTAATTTCCTAAGAACGAAAAGATGACAATTTTGTGAAAAGTGTTTAAAAAAACACTAAAGTGTTAAAAAACACTTTAATCTTTCAAAACATCATCTTCATCACTTCTTTTTTTTCCTTTGCCTTCTTTGTCCTTCGTTATCCTTTTGCTTTCCTTGTCTTCGTTTCGCTTTCCTCATTTTTGTTGTACCTTCATTTTGCTTTGTTTCCCTTGGACCTTCATTTTCCTTTGTTTCCCTTGTACCTATTCCATAGTGGACTGTAGTCAAATGTGAAAATGACCCTTTCCCAATCCTTGCTCAAAAGCTAAAATGATGCAAATGCCAATATGATGAAGAGCAAAATTAGTTCTCAAACCAAGAGAGTAACTTTGCATAAAAGTTGCAGATTCCTTTGATGAAGAATGAGGTCCTTATTTATAGATTTTCTTGATGAGAGATGAGCCAAATGGGTGAATGTGGGACTAAATGTAAACCAATGAAAGGAGGCCACTTGTCAACTTGCCATTGGTTGAGGGATGTGCAAGATTTGGGAAATGTGCCCAAGAGAGGGAGTTTCAAATTCAAATTTGTGTAATAAATTTTGAGAGGGGGACATGAAAATGGGAAATTAATGCAATGTTGGAGAGGACAAGTCAACTTGTCATCATTTTCAAACTTAAGGGAATATTCCCCATAAATGCCATGTTGAAAGAAAATAAGGATTTTAATAAATCAATAAATTGATTTATTTGTGCAAGTGGCATTATCTAGAGGATGTGATGGGTGATTAGGTTAGGCTAATTAGGATTAGGTTAGCTTAATGATGATTAGGATGATTTGGATTTTTAGGACTTAAATATTTGATTTATTTAATTCAGAAAAGGATGGAATATGCATTATGATTTAATTAAATGAATGTTTGATTTATTTGATTAAAAGGTTGATGATAATGTTTATTTAATTTTAAATTAATGACCTTATGAGATGGAAATTAATGAGATTACCTGATGAATGTATGAAGGTGAACTTGATTAATTGATGAATGGACCTAATGCATGATGCTAATTTTTCATGTCTACAGTTTCAATTTTTGATAAGGTATTGTTCATAGAAGACAATATTATTTGTTAAAACAAATTATGTTTCATTTATGGACACGTTATATGGGTCAACTTTCAATAGGTTTTTCTTTAATGTTTGTGTTTTGTGGATATGTTTGAAATGGGATAAAATTGTTGAGGTTATGCAGTTTTTCCCGATTGTTATTGTATAGCTTGGGCTATATTGTGGCTTTCTCCATAACAAATGTTATTTGATTTATGGCTTTGGTTTTCTGGTTATGGTTGGAACAAAATAAAATAATTACTGCTATTAATTTTATGTTTGGTTACATTAAGTATTATTGATTATTGTTCTCCGCCTTAGGCTATATTGGGTATATTTTAATATTAATATATTTTTTTATATATATATGTATATATGTGTGCATATATACATATATTTATATATATTTAAATTTCTCGTGGGTCTCTCTTTATGGCTTGCATTTAGTGGATATATTGGAAATGTGATAAAATTGTTGTCCTTGTGTAGATTTTATCAATTGTTACTATCTGGCTCAGCCTATATTGTCTCATTTTTTATAAGGTTATGTTCAAAAGGCTATATTGTTTCAATTTTTGATAAGGTGTTTTTCATAGAAGACAATATTATTTGTTAAAACAAATATTTTTCCATTTATGGATGTGTTATATGGCTATCATTTTGCATGGGTTGGGGCTGTTGAGAAAAGACGATATTGTTTGTGAAATCAAGTATTGTTTGGTTTAAGGTTCACGTTTTGTGTCTATGGTTTTGCATGGGTTCCTAGCTATCATTTCTTTTGTGTGTTAGCTTGCATTTCGGCATTGTTGATTATAGTTCTGTTGTTTAAGCTATATTGTTTCATTTTGGAGAAGGAGTTGTTGAAAAGTCTATATTGTTTCAATTTTCGATAAGGTTTTGTTCAAAAATGAGTATATTTTTTGATGAGTTTGTCACTGCTAATTTTCAAGAGCATGTTGTTGAGAAGGTTTTATTGTTTCTATTTTTTATAAGCATTTGTTTAGAAATGAGTTTATTTTTACTTTGGTTGGTTATTGTGAATCTTTGTGGGTTTCTCTTTATGGGTTCCATATTGTGCCTATGTTTGGAACAAGATAAAATTATTTACGTTGTGCAGTTTTTGTTGGTTGTTGTTGTGCATCCTGGGATATATTGTTACATTATGGATAGGGTGTTGTTGAGAAGTGTTTGAATTCTTTTTAAGGAACTCTTGGGAAAAAACTGTGGTAGTTTCGGTTATTTTTTTGCATTAGTTTGTTACTGTCCATTTTACTATTCTTTATCTTAGGCTATATTGTTTCATTTTTGAAAAGGTGTTGTTGAAAAGGCTATATTGTTCACATTTTTGATAGGGATGTGCTCATAAAAGAGTACATTATTTGGATGGGTTTGTCATTATTAGTTTTTGAGAATGCACTATTGAGAAGGCTATATTGTTTCAATTTTTTGATAGAGTTGTGTTGAGAAATGATTATATTTTAACTTCAATTTTTTTTTGTGAATCTTTGAGGGTTTCTGTTTATGGCTACTATT
The DNA here is from genome assembly GCA_007258455.2 of Sequoia sempervirens. Classification (NCBI taxonomy): domain Eukaryota; kingdom Viridiplantae; phylum Streptophyta; class Pinopsida; order Cupressales; family Cupressaceae; genus Sequoia; species Sequoia sempervirens. The sequence continues at coordinate 392,276,437 of VDFB02000003.1, forward strand.
TTATGGATATTTTTGGAATGGCATAAAATTGCTTGTGTTATGCACCATCCCCACTACACAAAAACCATAGATCAAATAGAAATCATCATTAACCTATGAAAAGAACAAGCATATTAAGCAACAGATATGAATATTGTCTACATCTAATCCCAGATAGATACATGTCTGCTCATAGGGATGAATAATGTATGTCTCTAGTTTCACAAAAAGAAATATGTATACATAGGCTGACTAAAATGAGAAAGAACAAGACAAGGGCCATTGTACACCCAGTGTTATGAAAAGAATAAGTAGAGCAACAAATATATATAGATGGTGTTTACATCTAATTTGACATACACAGATATCCACAATGGAGAAAAGAGGAATAAAACACTACAAAATAGACATGTACTTTTTTCCATGCATATATCTATAAGCAAGAGATTTGTACATATACATCCAACATATGGAATAGATGTATTTAGAGTTGTAAAACAAATTCCACATCAATGTATATGTCTCAAAAGTTAGTTGCACAGGAATAAAACATTCTATATATATGCTTAGACAAAAAAATCTATATAGAAATATATGTATCTAAAGCTATGTGTAGACAATAGCCATATATATCCATAGGTGGACCTAAAACACGTGAATATTGTTTGCATGAAATGTCAAAAACACACAGATCTACACATATAAAGTATTGCAATTCTTGTTAAGGCATAGTATTTTTTGTCGATTGCTGATGGCTAGCTTGGGTTGTTTTTTGGCTTATTTGGTTGTTGTACAATTTTTTGTGCTTTGCAACAATCAACAATACCCCTTGTAAAATTACATATATTCTCAGTCTGCACCTCTTCCCTCACCGTCGCCCCGCTATCATCGGCTACACCTCTTCCACTTTCATGCAAAAAACCACAAAATAGCTTGCAATCAGTTTCGTTGAAATTCCATAGCCAATGATTGGACTTGCACCTTCACAGAAGCTTTCCCTCCATGCTCACAACTACTATATCTACATATATATATATATATATATATATATATATATATATATATATATATATATATATATATATATATATATATATATATATATATATGTATATGTATATGTATATATATATATATATATATGTATATGTATATATATATATATATATATATATATATATATATATGTATATATATATATATATATGTATGTATATATATATATATGTAACGTATATATATATATATATATATATATATATATATATATATATATATATATATATATATGTATATATATATGTATGTATATATATATATATATATATGTGTGTGTGTGTGTATGTATATATGTATGTATATATATATATATATACATATATATATCTATATATATCTATATACATATCTCTATGTGTGTGTGTTTGTATATATATATATATATATATATATATATATATATATATATGTATTGTTTCAAATTATAATATTCTTCTATTTATCAAGGACTCTATTTTTGGATTGGTTTGCTACTATTAATTTCCAAGAAGGTGTTGTTGGGAGCACTATATTGTTTCATATTTCCATAAGGTTTTGTTGAGAAAGGGGTATATTTTTGGTTTGCTATCTTGTTGTGAATCTTTGTGGGTTTCTCTATGTGGCTATGTTTAGAACGAAATAAAAATGTTAAAGTTATGCAACTTTTGTTGGTGTTGTGATTTTTTGTGGGCTTCTTTTAATGGATTCTATTTTTTTGTGGGCTCCTTTTATTTAATGGATTTCATTTTTTGCTTGTGTTTGTAACATAATAAAATTTTAAAGATGGTGTAGATTTTGTTGATTATTATTGGGTGGCTTGGGTCATATTCCTACATTGGTTTGTTACTTCATATTTAAATGAATCAATATTGTTATCAATAGTGACAAACCCATACAAAAAACATCCCTGCAAAAGTCGAACCATAAACAACCATAATGTGGTATTTGATGAACTAATTTGTTACAAAAAATATTTCAGAATAATGATAGAGACTACAAAATCAGTAACAATCGTCAAATAGATAATCATATCCTAATGTACTCTATATTGATTATAGTAAGCAATATTGATTTCACCACTGATCAGAGTGGTGGGAAATGTATATTCTTGCTCAGGGGTTTGGTCAGAGTCAATGAGGCTCCATGACCCAATATGGTAGGGTAGAGAGTAGGCCTTATTGTGTTGAGTGTTATTTTATATTTTTTATGTACAAATTGCTATCTTGGTCACATAGGATTCATAAGAAAATCATATGTTTTCGCTTCTGGTTACAATGTAGTAAAATAGTTGATTTTGTACACTTTATGTTAGATTCCATTGGTCATTGTTGATTATTGTTCTCTTGCTTAAGTTATATCGTTCCATTTTTTAGAAGGTGTTGTTGAAAAGGCTATATTGTTTCAATTTTTGATAAGGTTGTGTTGTGTTACTATCAATTCCCTATGGCTCTCTCTTTATGCTTTGTGTTTTGTGGTTAATTTTTTTAATTTTTTCCCCCATCATCTTGTTGCTTCTAGCCATTTCTATAATCTCTTCATATTCACAGTTGCTCCAAAAAACATGTTGAACTCCCTTGCGAGAGAGAGTTCAATAAGTAGGGTGTTGATATTCTAGTGTACATGCTGAATAGATGAACGAGCTTTGTGAATGAAATTCAACCAACTGTGAAGATGAAGTGATTATAAGACTAGCTAAATAAAATAGGAACATTGATTTCACCATTCATCAAAGTATTGGCCACTCAATATTAGAGAGTAGGCCTCATTTTCTTCTCTTCCATTTTATATTTGTGATGTGTGCAACTGAATTGCTCACTTGAACTATGTTTTTTGTGATTGCATGTAGAGCTACATTTGTATTTTTCTAGATACTACAACATACATACCAACATTTACAGTGCACTATAAATTAAACAAGCAGATTGTCTCCAACAATACTGTTCATTGGTATGATCACAAAGAGTTTCTCTACTTTATGGTATGTGAATTGCGGGGGTCTGGTGATAGCCGATGATGCTACATGACACCATATGGTAGGGTGGATAGCAGGCCTCCTTTTGTGTGTCCAGACTTCAATCCATTTTGTGCATAAGGTATGCATAGATTCTATTTACTTACTATGTTCTACTACAACTACATTGCATCGTGTTTGTAATTAATTGTATAATTCTTTCTATTTTCTAATTTATTTATTGTCTACCAATGGTCCATGTTTATTTCACTAAACTTTAGATAATCCTCTCGTGTTAGACATGATCACTACACTAAAATTCACACTTTGTATACACATAAACTGTATATGGTCTAGTCTTTGTAGTGAAAGTTTCCCATAGGACTGTAGTTGTGAGTTTTAGCTTTCTATCGCAATTGCTATAATGGAGAAAAATAGTTAATGTTTTATAGTTCATTCTATTTTTCCATAATCACCACACTAAACTTCACACTTTTTTGTTATTGTTGCAGACCATACTCTAGCCATAATGCGGTATTTGATGAACTAATGTGTTAGAAACAACCTTTCTAAATAATGATAGTGATTGTAAAATCAGTAGAAATTTTCAAATAGACAATTAGATCCTAATGTACTCTATATTGATTGTAATAAGAAATATTCATTTCACCACTAATCAGAGTGGTGGGAAATGCATATTCTTGCTCGAGGGTTTGGTGAGAGTCCATGAGGCTCCATGACCCAATATGGTAGGGTGGAGAGCAGGCCTCATTGTGTTGAGTTTTATTTTATATTTTTAAAGTACAAAGCACTATCCTTCTAACGTAGGATTAAGAAAAAATTCATATGTTTTACGTTATGGTTACAAGGGAGTAAAATAGTTGATCTTATACACTCTATGTTAGATTCCATTGGGCATTGTTGATTATTGTTCTCTTGCTTATACTCTACATCACACAAATAATTATATTGTTTTAACCATAATTCATCTAGGATACTTTGTTACAAGCTACAAAAAGATCCTTAGTTTGCATCATAATCAATTGATCCAGTGGCTAAATTATGGGGTGGCCTTATATAATCATGAATTCAACTAATAGTATGCCAACATTATTATTTCCCAACTAAATAGACATTACTAATGTCATCAATTAGTTAGTCATTGAACCTTATCCATAATAATATTATATTTTGATTAACTAATAAAACTTAATCATATTGGTATTATTAAATTAAATATTTTTGAAATTAATAATAATATTATCATTTAATTTAAACAACCTAACTACATATTGTATGTCATGTGGCTTACTTCGCATAGACTGTGGGTGTTAGTCACATAAGCTTCTAGAGTCTTATATTGGATAATTCAATTCTAGGTGGTGTTTGATGCTTCCTTCTAAGTCTCCTATTGAGTGCTTGGTCTCTATTTTCTATCATCATGGGTGGGGATAGAAATTGTGCCAAGCCCAATTCCTGTGATACTACTAAGCTGAGAAAGGAGGTGTGAGTGATTTTTGAAAAGGGTGATCTAACTCCTTTCATGGAGAAACCGCATGACAATAATCCTTAGGTTATTGCATTGGTTGAGAAAGGGTGGAAAGGGAGATCCCTGGACTTGGATGGTAGGGAAATTGCGGTGGATGAGGAATTCATAGCCCAGATTACTAGCCTAGAAATTAAGGGTATGCAAGTGTACAAGGATAAGAAAGAATCACAGGCCGCGATGTCCCTTTTCTTTAAGAAGGAGATTGATGACTTGAAGCCTGCAAGGAGTGGTGGGTATCTTAGGAGTTCCTTGAAAGCTCTCTAGCGGGATTTTGTCGAAGAAATCATGAGGTATGTAACCCTGGAAGGAAGGTACATGGCCATTAACAATTACCATTTTTTGTTGCCTAACCATTTTAAGCATAAGAAATGGGTGTCATTTCCCTATTATTTGCTGGTGTCGATGGACTGTGGGATTAAAGAGCATAGGAAGAACCCAAAAAACCATATCCTACATTCAGGGTTGATTCTTTTGATTTATGAACATGTGAAAGCTCATGATGTCCAAAAAAATATTGTTTCTCCGAAGGATATTTCTGCTAAAGCTAGGGAGGGTTATGAAATTGAGTCGGGTGAGGAAAGGGCTTCTAAGAAACTGAGGAAAAGGAGGTTTATTTTAAATAAAGAATCTAAGTCAGATAGTGATGATGATGTTGACTATGTCCCAGATTTGTATGTCTCTGTAGAGTAGGGCCCCATATCCCCTGTTCAGGGTAAATCTGGGAAAAGGAAAATGGATGAGGAAGTGGGTTATATGACTTGCAGTGATGATGTGGAGGTGATTGTTCCTTCTAAGGGGGAAAAAGATAAAAATGATCTTTATGGGGAAGCTTCTTCTCCTCCCCCTACGTCTAGACATGTGCAGGAACCTAAGGAGGGAAGCCGGAAGAGAAGGGCTTTGAAACCTAGTCAACACTTGGAGAAGGATGTCCCTCTCTCTCTAGCTGGTGGCTTCCATGGTGAGGATGTTATGAGCACTATCATAGGGTTGCTGAAGTAGGAGAATGTTAGAGTTGTGGGTGGTGAACAGGCTACAAGAGCCAATAAAGCGGATGTGGATAAGATTCAAAAGAGGAAGGTTGTTGTGGAGAAAATTGCCAATTCCATTCATAGGATGAAGTCTCCTATCCCTATTGGTAAAGGTAAGGATGATTTTGATGATAAGGTTCATGAGAGTTCTTTTGAAGAGGACATTGTTGTGGGAAATCACATTGAAAATTTTGATAGGGAGGATCTTTCGGATGTGTTGGGATCGGCCCGTGACAGTGTCAATTTTCTTTTTAAACTGTTTAAATGGTTCTTTCATGAGATCAATACGACCAATGTTTGTATTAGAAGTATTGCTTGCAAGGCTAAGGACCCTTCGATCCAAAGCCAAATTGATAATTTAATGGTTGGTCTCAATACTGTTGTTGATACTGTGGTGGAGGAAACTACCAATCTGAAATAGAGTATGGAGGAAAGAATGTTATCCCTTAAGGAGAAAATTGATAAAATTTGGAATGTGGTTATGAAGAGTGGAGAAGCCCCTAAAGTCTTGACTATGTCTGACTCTACAATGGCTTTCTCCCCTAAAAAGAGAAAGGAAATTTTTTCTACTAATGTTATGGCTATTGAGGGTAAGCTGATGGTGGAGGATTATGCTCCTGTTAAGGGTGTTGCTAAAGGTTTTGTTTTGAGTTATGAGGTAAAAATTGGTGGGCCTAGGGTTAGGACTAGAAATAGATTGAAAAATCAGGTTGGGGCCTTAGGTATTGAGGTTTCTGATACTGGGGTTAAGGGACATAAGCTGGCTACTAGTGAGATGGAAGCTGTTGAAATTCTGAACAATATGTAGTGGTGTTTGCCAGTTTCTGGTTATTTTTTGGCTGGTGGTTTGCTGACTTTGGGCTAATGGTTGTTTAATGTTATTCTCTTTTTGTTTCAGCTATTCCTTTTTGTAAAGGGATCTGGGCCCGTTCAAAACCTGTCTTTTACCTATAATCAAAACAACCTAACTACATAATATTATTATTTACCCCACCAAAATACTTACCAAAAATAATGATATTATCACAAAATAATTAATTGAATGTTAAAGAGAATTCTTCTTTAACCAACACTTATACCTCTATATGTGTATATATAAATTCGACAAAGTTACTTTTTCACCAACTATTACTTACACACTTTATCCTTTATATACGTATGCTCCTTTTAACCCAGTAGGGGTAACACCCTCCTTCGCTTCCCATTATAATTTCATTTGTATTCCATAATTTATATTTACATAAATGTTCATTAAATAAAATAATGACGATAAACTATAAGGTTAAAATGAGATACAATATTGTTGCCACTCAATCACTTTAATTATCGCATGTAATATATCTAGCTATCTATTTATGAAAATTATATAAAAATATAGGATTGTATTAATTACATGCAAGGTGGGGCCTTACAGAGATGCATACCATATTACTTTCTTATATAGATGGAGTTATGACATCTAATCATAAAAATGATATTCATTTTTTCATCCGTACTATGCATGAAGCCCAATCTGATAAGCTCGTTGATAATTCTCAACATTTAATGGTTATCTCCAAAAAATTGAAGCTCATATTATTGTGACCTCACTAACCCTAAGATTGTTATAGATGATGTACTCTATTATTTAGAGCATGCTTTGATAATGCAAATTTATGCGTATACGAGCCCCACTACCCTTGAGAATTGTGCATGCTAGACTTCATAGATCTGCTACAACATATACCCAACATTGCATATGCCTTTCATAGCTACTGTGCCCACTCATGCTATTGAAATTCTAATCTTCTTCCAGTCTCACTGTCTCCACATCGCTTTCCTTTCATGTTCGTCTCCGCCTAATGACTCATTGTTGCGTGTTACTACACAGAATTGCTAGTTATATTTATATGAATATGGTAATAAATAGATTGATATTGTTGGATTTATGATTTATAATTATATTTTATGTGGAAAGATTGATATGATTAATATATATAAATATAATGATATATATATGTATATATGTATACGTAATTATATATATATGTATGTATATAATTATATATTTGTAGATTGGATAAATGATGATAAATATATTTAAATTTGTTAAATTTAACAAAAGGAATAAATATCCTTATTACTTAATAAATTTTATTTAATTAAACAAATGAATTATGTCTTCGCAAATCATTGTATTGCTAGTTAGGGAGATAGAGTTTAATTAATTGTTTTTAAGGATATTTGGTTGAAGAAATTATTAAAGTTAGATTGATAGTATTAAGAATTTGGTTAAGTTGTAGATTGGTTATGTAACTTAAGATGCAATTGATTATTTTAAGGATTTCATAAAAGCATTTTCTTGAAAATGTCTAGATAAGGTATCTGATTAATCTCCTATGATGGGTATTGTGGTTCCATGTTGGTTGTATTTTTCTTTTTGTTTTTACTCCGCTTGTTGAGGTGATTTTATGTTTGGGTATGTTTTGAGTATGTTGGGAACCCGTATTGTATAAGTTTCTCTCACTTGGTAGTTGGTTTTAGGCTTCCAAAGGTAGTGGAGTAAAGTGGATGTATGCTGGGTTTATTTCATGGTTAGTCCCTTGTGGATTATTGGTTTATTTTTTGTTTTATGCTTTTATGGGTGTACCTTGTTTCATGGATTTTTTTCCTTGGGTTATGGTTTGAGCGAGAAGGTTATGCCTCATACATGTTTTTGGCTATTGTGCTTTTAGTGCTTTGTATGTCTCGGTACACCCCTTCTTGTTATGCGCTTTGTTTGGGGCTAACAGGGAGAGTGGCTCTTCATGGGGGCTGACGCACAAAGGGGTAGCCTAGATAACGCATGAAAGTTGTTTATGTAAATGAAAATCTAATAAAACACACTAGTGGGTTTGGGTAGGAACACTTTAACTAAAGATAAGTATCATACCTCACCATCACCGTTAGTGCTCCCATAGACTAAGGGTGGCTTGGTAAGGCCGTGGTCAGCAAGATCACTACCTCATCCTCATGAGGGGCTAGTGGTCCCACACGTGTCACCTTATGGGGCCAGTGCCTAGTGAGAGGTAACCTAGATAACCATAGATGGGGGTCGCCACCTGTTGAGAAGCAACCGGGATAACCCATGATAGGATCATGCAATGACACACTCCCATTGTATCACTTACCATTTCCTTTGTATGGCTCTGGAAGCAGTCCTCTTGTATGTAGTTGTTGAGGTTTTTATTTGTTATATTCTAGTGGCTCTTCTGTGGTTTGGTCTTGTGGTCGTTATGCCTGACTATCTTGGTGATGGGTCTTTCTTGTCTACTCCTAGCATGGGGGATGGGCCTTCGAGTCCATGTGGTCGAGTGGAACATGCTACACACCTCGTTGGGTTCCCTTTCAACGCTCATGTAGCATGGTGTTGTTCAGATGCAGAGTGTTTCAAAGTTCATCATATATTCAATTGTATATTATTCTTGGGTAAAAGCAAGAAGTTGGGTACATGAAGAGGGGAAGTTTCGGCCAAAAAAAATCTCATAGAAAATGCGTACGCGTTATTAAAAAAATGCATATGCCTTATGGTTCGGGTACCCGAGCCTAAAAAAACGTGTATGCACTATAAAATGTGTACGCGTTATAACGCGTATGCGTTATATAACACGTATGCATTTTATAACAGGTACAAGTCATTTATTTAAAAAATTAAATATCTTTTATAAACGTGTATGCATTTTGTAATGCAAAATGCATACACGTTTTAAAACACATACATGTTTTGTAACAAAAAATGGGTACGCATTTCTAAAAAGTATATTTTTTTAAATAATCAAGAAAATAAAGAACGCATATTCATTTTGCAACGCGTACGCATTTTTTAAAAATGTGTACGCGTTATTTAAATATTGAATTCCCAACCCACATGCAGCCTTGATTTTAGGCTTGGGAAAGGCTTGGCAATCGTAGCCTTAGCCTTTGACCTGCAACTAAAAATCTAAGGAAGATTGAAGAAGAATGTCAAACTTTGATAATATGGTTGGACTTTTTTTTTGAATAAATCTATAAAATTAAAACCCATTAGAGAACACAATGTATACTTTCCAAATATATATTTTTCATTAAGATTGGATCATGTTTGCTATTTTTTAATTAATTTCTAAGCAAATTAGTCCTTAAAATTGAAATATCAAGCTTTTTTGTTTTTTAATAACTTTTTTTTTGGTTAAGTTTCTTGTAAAAAAATTATATGGCATCAAACTTCAGACAATTCTCTAGACAATGAAAAAAAATATTCAAAAAATGTTTAGTTTACATCCAATTATGTTGTTCGTACACGTTGATTTTTAAAAACAATTAAGGCCAATAACAATTCAATAAAAAATAATATTCAATAAAAAATTACAAAAAAAATTCCACATCAATCTTCATGTTGTTAGCTCTCTTTTCCCAAAAGGAATTAGCAAAATACTTTTATTTGGGTCAAAAGGTGGTGTCCGTACACGTGCTTGGTATGGTAAAAAACCGAGGAGTTTTAGAAAGTGGTTTTTATAGATCCCTATAAAAAATTAATTTCTATAATCTAGATATTTGAATAATTTACATATTTAGAAACTAGATTCAAAATGATAAATTTCATAGTACTGACTTTTTTAAAGATTCATTGTGTAAGTGCCTCAAATTTTCATTCCAAATGTCACAAATTCTAAGAAACGACAAAAACACATCCACTTTTTGAGCTTTTTGTGTACCCAACATTTTGCATCAACTCTCCTATTATGCTCATGTATTTGATCTACTACTCCCATGTTGTGTTGGCAAACAATGATGTATATGTATGTTATTGAATGATGTAGTGTAATGGAAGCAGGTGTAATAATGTATTATTTTACCTTTGTAAATATTATGTGTTTAATGATCTGTGGTAATCATTATTTTGATGTGTTGTATCTATGGAAATATGCCCCATTTTATTCACATAATGATAATATGTTTATGGATATTGGATTAAGTTAATCTTGTATATGTTGTGTTTACATATGTGGATTTTTTCTTATTGATGAATTATAATGGATGTGTGATTATTGTAAACGTAAGTTGTACTTTATCATGGTTAATAATCTTGGTATTCGTTCGCTATCGTTATTGTATGGTTTTAGGTTTCATAATGTCGTTACAGGTACCCCAGAGGACGTAGGTTGATAGAGTATTTGTTTAATTGCATTCATGTATCGTAACTTAATGTGCGCCTCATGTATGTTTACTTTTTTAAAAAAATTATTGTAATTGTTGTCTTAGTTGTCCTTTGGGGTTCACGCAACAGGGCATTACATGATTTGCATACAAAAAGAGGAAAAATTAAAATAGAAAGGTTGTTTTTATATCTAAGTTTTCAAGATATTGTGGATACATGCCTCAATAATGATAACTCTCGACGTATTTTAACTTGAATTTGACGTTCAAATGACATCCAACTAGCATAACTACATTCATTGTATGTAGACATTTTCTCAAGTAGATTTAAAATATATTTAAAAATGGTTTAAATGATTTGATATCTTTTTCTTACATTCATACAAGACAATGTTACAATGTGAAAACCCCTCCACCGAGTATCAAGAGAGCTAGCTGAAATGATGGAAGTCCACGTATGTTGCACGATGTAAAGTGAATGATTTTAATTACTTTACCCTTTCTTTGATCTTTATCTTTTCATTCATTGCAAAGAGTTTGGAATGAAATTAGGGTGCTTCTGATTAATTATTATTTTATCCAGAAATCCCTTCTTTGATCATGATATTTTCATTATACAGAGTTTGGAATGGAACTTCTTTGATCATGATATTTTAATTGATCATATAGAGTTTGGGATGGAATTAGGATGCTTCTGATTAATTATTATTTTAATTATTATGGTAGTTAATTGAAAATATGGATTTATGTTGATATTCAAAAGAGGGCACTTGAATTGTCTTGGATATTTTTCTTGAGCAAATCTAAATCTTCGGCCATTCCATTAATTTTTTTGAGGATATCAGGAATTACCTTGAGTTCAATACCTCTACTTGCATTTGAATAACTATTCATTAATGAGGGGAAAACTTAAGAGAATTCAAATTGAATTTAGTTGTATAACTTTGAGTAATGAAGATTTATTTATATTTATATTTTTCTATCTCTCTATTTTATTAAGCAAAAACTGAGTTTTTTCTAAAAAAAAGACATATAGTTGGAATCCTGGATTGGAAATTGCAATTTAGTTTCTTGATATGAATGCAAAACAAACATTATTTTTTGAATAATTTAACAACATTTACTACTTATTATAATTGTGTATGATTTTGAGGTGATTGGAAAAACCAGACTACCTTGTGCAGATTGAACTGAAGATTTACAAGTATTGTATAATTCATATGGATCAAAATTGTAATAAAAATGAACTTAGTCTTACAAGAGTAGATTTGGCATGGATTATAAGAAATCTAATTGGTGTTTATTTCAATTCATCACTACATGAGTAGAAGGGAAGATTAGTTGTTCCTAAGACATTTGTCTGCAATAATATTCAATGTCAAGAATATCATGTGTCTTCTTGCACAAGCCACAATCTTTAAATGTATAATCTGTAGTTGTATTCATAGGTTCAATGGGAAAGCTTATATTTAAGTGATCATTAAATCTTTTAACATAAAAAATAATATAGTGAGATGGTATTGGTAAATAAGGTTATGACATCTATAATTTTAATCAATTTAATCATAAAAATAGTCTGAGATGAATTCAATAGTACAAGAGTTATATCAAAAAATTTAAGAGTTCTCAAATTCATCATAGTTAGTTTAAAATTTGTATCTTCTAAGTGAACATAATAATTCTAAAATAAAAAAAATTAAAAGTTGCATATTTCTTTTAGATGAGTAGTGTGAACCCCAAATCTGCATGTTCTTCAAACAATGACCATCATTGGCTTGGTTAGTTAGTTCAAAACATGCAAACCCAAGATTCCTATGAAATAATAAATCATGCTTTAAAATGCAAGAAAATTACAATACAAACTAAGGCATGTAAAACATGAAATAAATCCTATTTCATAGTGGATTGGTGCTTTTATGGAAAGAAACCCTTTCCCAATCCTTGCTAAGATAAGCTAAATGATAAAATGCTTTGAAGATGGAGTAAAGTGGGCAAAATCAGTTCTCAAATGAAGAGAGTGACTTTACATAGGATTTGTGGTGTCAAATTGTGGAGATGAAATGTTAAGATATGGATTCAAATGACAATGATATGGAGAAAGATATAAAGATTGTGGAGGATTTGTTGAAGGATGAAGCCTCTATTTAAAGATTTTCAAGTTGAAAGACTGTTCATAAGAGAGCAATGTGGGATAAAGATTGGACCAATGAGATGAGGCCACTTGTCAACTTGTGATAGGCTTGAGGAATGAGCACATTTTCGTCAATGTGCCAAAGAGAGGGAGATTTCAAATTTGAATTTGAGACTTAATGTTAAGTTTGAACTTTGCAAGGGACATGTAAGAGCCATGTAAGAGCTCATAAATGCTTTGTTGGGTGTACATGTCCACTTGTTTTTGAATTCAAACTTGAGGGAATATTCCTCAAAGATGTCACGTTGATGGAAAATGATGATTTTATAAATGAAATAAAATGATTTATTGGTACAAGTGGGAAAAGCTAGAGGATGTGATGGGTGGTTAGGTTAGGTTAATCAGGGTTAGATTAACTTAATGATGATTAGATGCTTTGACCCCTTTGGCTTGAATATTTTGATTTATTTAAATCAAAAAGGGATGAAAGGTGATTTTAGACTTAATTAAATAAATGAATGATTTATTTAATCAAGGAGGGTGATGTTAGGATCAAGTTGATCTATTTAATTTAAACTGATGACTTTAGGAAATTGACCAAATAAACTTGATTTATTTGATGAATGGATGAATATGACCTAATCAAATGCATTATGCCAATTTTGCATGTCTACAAGTAGTAAACCATATAATAATTGAACAATTTAAATGCATGTCTAGTGAACATAATGATTTTGATCCAAGAACAATCAAAATAACAAAAAATTATAAATTGAATGTCATATCTTTCTTTGAGATGAGTAGTATTTTTATTTTTTATTGTGTTTTAGAGCAAGGAAAGCTAAGTGTAAAAAATTTAAAGTGAATTGAATTTTTTGTTTAATATTTTTGAGACTTGTCTTTTGTGCTTGTATCTCTTTGTGTGTTTTTCTTTTACTTATATTTTTACATAATATAATTTTGATGAAACAAAAAATTTAAAAAAAAAGAGATTTGGTGAAACTAAAAAACAAATTAAAGAGATTTGATGAAACAAAAAAATCAAATCAAAAGAGATTTGATGAAACAAAAAAAAATTAAAAAATAAATAAATAATAAGAATAATTCAACTATTTGCATATATATTATCACAATCAAAGATTTGATCACAAAAATAAATAAATCAAAAAAGAAAATTAAATAATGATAACTCTGAGCGTATTTTATATATATTAATATTTTTTATATATATGCTAGTTATAAAATAATAATATAAATTTATTTACATAATAGTAAATATAATATAATATAATAATAATTATTAAATATAACCATATTTAATTACTTTATAAACATTTCTAATATTACGGTTTGGTGCGTTTTCGCGTTATTGTAGGGAGAATAGCCGTGCTCTTTACGGAATCGAATATATAGAAGGACAAATTCTGGACGTGTACGTGGAATCTTATTGAGAATTGGCATGGTATGGCCACTCCAACCTTATATAGGCCTCTCCTCATCATGCCTTTTATTCAACGTAAAGGTGATATCTCTTTTTATTAAAAATGGCCCAGATTTTGTTTTCTCCGGCCATTTCGGTTTGCAAGGCTAGTACTAAATCTCGAGGATGGACTTCAACGAAAGCCCATGGATATTCGCCTTTCGGAAATTACTATCGCGCGCAGAGTCGTGGTATTTTTCCTTTAACTCTATTTAAACTTCTCGTAATTCTGGAACTGAAAACTTAATTATTATTGTTATTTTCAATTGTTTGTAGCTTGCCACAGCATGCCATCTGATAGTCTTGTCGGAGGGGATGCGAAAACTCTTCAGGGTAATGGTGATCAGATAATGCACACCCTCTGCTTTGTTTTATCGACTTTGAGTTTTGAATAATTTAAGGTTGTCATTATTGCAGCTTTAACAATAGCGCATACGAGAGCTAAAATCTATCCTAATTACGGGAAGCCAGATGATGTTCCTTCTATTTCAACATTAGAGGAGGTATTAAGTATGAATTTGGAGTTAGTCTCGATGGATCGGCATTTACGAACACATTTATTGTGCACCTGTGGATTGAGTGTTACATTTTTCTGCAGTCACTGAGATTGAATTTGTCTCTGAAAAATGTAGAACCGGAAAACTCCGAAAATAAATAAAAGATGTGCATTTAGATGTAGCGAAATTGGGAAATCTCAAAATCTAATTGAGTTTAACTGTTTCAGGCACCCTTGGATGAGATGGATAAGAGAATAGAGAAATTGGTTGCAGAGATAAAAGGGTTCTTCAATTCGATGGAAGATGGAGAAATAAGTCCGTCTGCATACGACACTGCGTGGGTAGCGAGAGTGCCTGCCATTGATGGCTCCGTTGAACCCCAGTTTCCTCAAATGGTGGATTGGATTCTTCAGAACCAGTTAGTGGACGGTTCCTGGGGAGACAAGCGTCGCTTTTTAGCGTGTGATAGACTCCTCAATACTCTTGCCTGCCTAGTTACTCTAGCCTTATGGGACGTTGGAAACAATCAAGTAAACAAAGGTAATTATATTTCTTTTCTTTTTTTTCTCGTCTTTCCATTTGTGGTTTCATTTGGCCTACGGACAAAAAAACATTGTTCATAGACCTATGTGTTTTTTCCTCTCCATTTGGCACTACATTTTAGTAGTTATTGTTTGTACCATTCAGATATTTGAATTTACCATACAGGAGGCATAATTTAAAAAAGAGATTTACCTTAAAACATATGAAGAGTTTAATTTCTGGGCCATAGCAGGTCTTGATTTCCTAAGGAGGAATACAGAAGGAATGATTAAAGAAGCACTAGGTCATCATCGATCCAAGGGATTCGAGATGGTCTTTCCTGCACTGCTGAAAGAAGCGAAACTTTTGGGTTTGGATCTTCCTTATGAGCTATGTATCATAAAGCAAATAAACGAAAAGCGGGACTCCGAATTGAAAAAGTGAAATTCTAACCCATCTTTTGCTATTACCTATTTGTGATATGTCTTCTTTTAAGGTACGCACAAACTAAAGATGTAACTGATTGAATAAGATTATTGTGAATTAGAACATCTGTTGAAGAGCTACACAGCCATCCCTCAACAATGTTGCAGTGTCTGGAAGGCATACAAGAAGTAGTCGATTGGAAAAATATCCTGAAATTGCAATCCAAGGATGGATCTTTCTCAGGCTCGCCAGCATCTACAGCTTGCGTATTTATGCAAACAGGAGACAAGAAATGTCTCCGATTTTTTAATAGCCTTGTTACAAAGTTTGAAGATCATGGTAAGTGTAGGAAAATTCATCACTAGTAATTTATTGTCAGCAATTGAGTACCAGCAATTTATGGTCGCATATACAATTCACTACTAGCAATTCATCGTCATGGTATATTCACCGCAAATACCTTTTTTATGTATTCAACAAAATATATGTACTTATTGTTTGGGCTCTAGACCACTTAAATATATCTATACTTTTTTTTTGGGCTCTTGATCACTTAAATATTGAAAAGTGTATAGTTGATGAATATATCATGACGATGAATTGTTGGAGGTGAATTGTATATGTGATGAAAATGTCACAATGATGAAATGCTGACAGTGAATTGTTAACCATTGCTTAAATTTTCTTAGAGCCTATTTAATACTTTGAAACATCCTCAAGCATTATTAAAAGAATATCGGATTCTGAAAACTAAATGTTGGGATGGCAGTGCCGGGCATGTATCCGGTGGATATAGCGGAGCGTTTGAGAGCCGTGGATAGTGTTGAACGTCTTGGGCTGGAACGCCACTTCCAAACGGAGATTAAACGAGCCATGGACTATGTGTTCCAGTGAGTAATAGAATCTCCTCTGTTGTAATATTTACAATAAAATTCCAGATTATTGAGCGTGTCCTGACAACTCGCTTTGGAAACGTATGCTAGGTACTGGGGCAAAAGAGGCATTGGATTTGGAAGGGAGAGCCTGGTTCCAGATATTGATGTCACAGCTACAGCCTTCAGGCTTCTCAGGACGTTCGGCTACACTGTATCTTCTGGTATTCATTTGCTTGTATTCACATGATTAAGATGAGTAGTCATTCAAAGTTAATCGAATCTTTCATTTCCAGGAATAGATCGATCTTAATCTCTAATAATTTCAAATGGCAGACGTTCTGCAAAACATCAAAGGCGAGGCTGAAGAACTTTGTAAGCTGTCTGGTGATGGAAACAGCGCAGGAGTAATCGCTTTATTAAGCCTTTATAAATGCTCACAGGTTAACTTTCCTGGCGAAAATGTAATGAGAGAAATAGGTGCATTTGCAAAAGATTACTTGGTCAAATTCCTGCAAAGCAAGAACTTTTCTCAGGCGAAGGCTGTCAAGGAAAACCTTCCTCAAGAGGTATTGAGAATTGTTGCCTTCTCTGAAATTTTAATCACTACAAAACATAACATAAAAAATTCTGATTTGCAAATTTTTTTTCTTCTTTATCTAGGTTGAATATGCTTTGTTTTCTCGATGGAATAGAAATATGCCAAGGCTGATGTCTAGAAATCACATAGTAGTGTTTAATTCCGATGACTTATGCCTGGGGAAGACGTTATATCAGTAAGATACAGTTTGTTTTATATGAGCATAGTCTGATTGCATTCGATTATATTTAAATTGTCTCTAGTGCGCATACTCTAATCCGGGTTGACTTTAATGCATGCCCTACAGACTGCCAAATGCGAGCAGCGACAAGTATTTAGAATTGGCCAAACTCGACTTCAACCGCGTTCAGGCTATACAAAGATCTGAAATACAACATATAAAGAGGTAACATCGAGCAGTTACGAAAGAGTCTGTACTTATTTTGAAATAGTCCCTGTTATAAATATAATTTAATTTAGCGCAAGAAAACTAGTTTGGTATGTGTTTTTGCGAAGTTCTTCGACGAAACATATTAACATGAGATTATTGTGTTGTCAAAGATGGTACAAGGATTGCAATTTCCCGCAGTTGGATTTTACTCGTCATAGAGAAGTGGCAATTTACTGGACCTCTTCAGTGGTGATGTTTGAACCACAATACACCGATTGTAGACTCGATTATGCAAAAGCCGGAATCCTTGCTGTTATCACAGACGACCTCTATGAAACCTATGCAACTCTGCACCAAGCCAAGCTCTTCAACGAAGCTTTGGAAAGGTCAGCGCATTCAATCCCCATCTCGTCTTAACAAATCGGCTATAATAACTCTCGTCTCGTCGGCTGCAGATGGGATCCATTGCTAATCGACCAACTACCGGAGGACGTGAAAATAGTTTTCATGGGCCTCTATAATACTTTGGCGGATATATCTCAACGAGCACGGGAGGTTCAAGGACGTGATGTGCTTCCTTACCTGCGCCAACAGGTAAATAGTTTTCCTTAACAGCCTTGCAATGTTTTATGAATTTCGTCTCTGCCAAAGGGTAATTTTTTACTCAACTGTGTGTTTATGTACACTGAAACCTTTTTTCAATGGTTCTTGTTTGCTTTTGGAATACACGTTTGAAATTGATTCAGATTTGAGCAGAGAGAGAGAGGGGAATTGTAGTATAACAAGATTTGTCTGTTTGTTGTGGGATCCAGTGGTTGAATCTGTTGCTCAGTTTCACAAAAGAAAGAGACTGGATGACAAGAGGTTATACGCCATCGTTAGAACAATATTGGGAAAATGCTATGGAGTCGATAGGTTTGGGAGCAACTATCTTCACCTCAATATTTTCTATGGGAGAAATTCTTCCTGATCACATTCTCGAGAAGTTTGATTTTCGAGCCGACTTTGTCAATCTCGTCGATCAGACAGGCCGTCTTGTGAACGACTCTAGAACTTTCCAGGTGAGCCTCGCCTCCCTCCGCTTTAACCATTTTAAGCACGTTTCGAGAATATTATTAATTAAAAAGTATTTTACTGTGGTAAATTAGAGGGAAAGAGATTGCGGGGAACTGGCTTCATTCCTACAATGTTACATAAATGACCACCCTGAATGCACGGAAGAAGAGGCACTGAATCATATGGACGGAGTGAACGAAGACGCCCTTTCTAACCTGAACTACCAGTTTTTAATGCGTGCAGACATACCCAAGAGTTGTAGAACACTTCTTTTCAACACGGCCAGGGTAATGAACGTGGTTTACAGGAAGGAAGACGGCCTTGCAAATGCCGCCGAGTACCTGCAAGATTTCATTAAAAAGTGTCTGTACGAACCATTGCTGTAATAGAGACCTGTTATGGTCATGGAATTCCAACTTGCACTATAGAACAAAATGCTTATTCAAAAAATAAATAAATAAATAAATAACTTAACAAAATAAAACAAAACAAACTGCTTATTGCAACAGTTAGTCAATCAAACTTTGTGCGAATATGGTGGCCATTATATTTGTCTACGACAGGAGCCATAAAATTTAGTCCTTCGTTGCAACTTGTTTTGTTAAATAGTTTATTTGTGAATTTTAAATTTTTAATAGTAAAAATTGTATATCATATTTTACTTTATCTTATGTTTTTTGGTTCATTTTGATTAGAGTATATTTTATACTAGCACTTGCATCTAGGAGGGTGCAAGAGTTACGCGGATAGAATACTATATAAAAGTAAATATGGTAAAAGCTATAGTTTAAAATATATGCAATTTTGTTCATAAAATTTACATGTTTTTAATACATATTGGTGATAGCAACGTGAGTGAAAGATTTGTAGCTATTTTCTTTGTGGTGGTTTTGTAGTTGATTCCATGTGCTAGAATCAAGTGCCCTTCCACATAGTTTCTTGGTTGGGAATGTATTTTGTTCCTACATAATTATAGAAGAAGTTAGCGCAAACATACTTCATAAATGCATTATTGATTTGATGTAAATGGTGAATTTCCTTTCTAGCTTATGAGAGAAAATATATTGTTTGAATATTATTATGTAGTTTTTTTTTTTTTTAAATAAGATTTACTCCACATGGATGGTTGAATCTCATTGAAATTATTGGAAGACATCGATTATTTCACCAGTCCCCATTCTTTCTTTAGCTTGGATATCTTCTACATAGAGTTTGAGGACCCATTGAAATTGTCCTTTATGCGAGATGAGAATACAATACATTACAATTATCAAATCTAAGAGAAAAGTGACTATTCTTTTCACCACCTCACCATTTAAGTTTTTCATTTGTAGTTCAGCAAACAAAATAATTGTTACATTTGTTGCCTTCGTTGATTGATTGGTCAATATTTTGACGTTTTTGTATCTCCTTCTCAAACTCATTTCACAACTTATACAGCTTCAAACTAAACCACCATGTTGTTTTCTTTGTGGGTTCTTCCTTTCAATTCGAATTTCCAAAAACTTTAACTTCTTCAAGGCTTCCTTATCTCTAACATTAGCATTTGCATCTTTGTTAAGAACCATGATCAGTTTTTCATTTGTAAGAGCATCTACACCCTCTTAGATCCTTCATCCAATGTACCATAATTAGCCTGTGATCATTCACATTTCTTGACAAGTTAGGGTACATTAATGCCTACCCTGACTATTGCCTAATGACAAGTTAATGTGACTATTGCGTTAATGCACTATTGCCTAGTTTGTGTGCATTAGTGACTGCGCTGACTATTGCCTAATGTCTAGTTTATAACATTATTTTACTTCGCCTTATTCCTATCTTGTTTATTGCCTTTTCATCTCACAAGATTCTTTATTATTTTATATGCCATTCCTCACTTTATTGAATAAACAAACATTATTAGGGAGGCCATTCTACAAGCAATCTATCGAAGTTTTATTGTCATGTCCTTAAACGAACTGCATGGATGCCACATTTAGAGTTGCATCTCTTCTAGGTATAACACATTTGGTTGGGATCCTTTCTGATTAGCTACTCATCAGCAAGTCAACAATACAATTGCAATTATGTTCCAGAGCATTGTTTTGGGACTTAAGACTTCAGAAGGATCCATTAGCATAAAGAGTAAAAAAGCAGAAGTCTACTCTTAACATTCCAGATATTCTTTGTGAAGAAGAAGATGATTCATCGTGAGCAATCTTGAAACTATATTGTGTGTGAAAAGAATACCTGAAGAAAAATGTGTTGAGGATCTATTGTCTCAGAGTTTATCCCCAACAGGGGAATGAAGGAAAAGGGGTTCTAGTCCATCTTTGCTAACACCAATGACATTATTTTCACTGAAAAATATGGGACTCCCCCAAAGGAGGAAACTTCAGCACCGCCAAGTATATACGCCATTCTATAGTATTTCAAAGTTAGGATATGTTTTTGACTGGTTTTTTGGATGTGGGTGTTATTTTTTTTGCAGGCCCAAGTTCCAATGTCAAAGAAGTAAGTGAGAAGAAGGCGGGAGGGAGGAAAAGGAAGAATACGTATAGAGGACAAATATTATATGGTTTAAAACTTAATTTTTTGAAAATCTATTTTGCAAAATATTGGATGGGTAAACATTTTGTCCAACTGTGCATTGCTTTTTTTCAATTTTTTTGAGTTTCTTATGTATTTTTCATAGCTTGTCCACATTACAACTTGCAGTCAAAATTCAGTTTCAAAATACAAACATATAAAGAAATAAATTATGATTTTAAAATGCCACAATAATGGGTTACACTTTGGGACATCCTAATTTTGCCCGAATCACATATTTTTAGAAAATACAATGATTTATGACTTTAAAGGTTCCATTTAAATTATTTCTCTATTCAAAGAGGGATTGATCAAACACCCTTAGATCAAACCCCTTGATAGAACCTTTTGTTAGATTTAAAACCATACCTATAATTGAGTCTCCTCTACACCTATCAAAATGTCATCATAAAACCACTTTGATTTATCTTTTGGAGGATCAAAATGAATTCATTTAAAATTTATGCTTTGTGTCTTGTAACCCTATTATAAGCTTTCCTAAAAGTATAATTTTAAATATGTTTAATTTGATTATTATATTTATTTCATTTCTTTGTGAATGTAGTGGTGGATTTTCACAAACACTGCCTTTTATTTCACACATAATAAAAAATATTGTGGAAAAATAGAGAAAACAAATTCTAAAAAAATACATGTGCCCTAGGTATTAATGTCCTTATTCCAACAAAAAAATAATAAGTTAATTCAAATGAATACAAAAAAAGTTATGCAGGTCGAAGTACACCTCTGTCCAAATTATAATTACACTGACTTGGAAAATTAATTAAAAAAAATATGTAACAAAAAATTATGAAAAAATATCCATCCCCTAGATATTGGTGTGAAAAATTTTCATTTTAAAAATCAGAATTGTATCCTATCTATAAAAAAAGTTAGGTGTGCCGAAGTGAACATCACTTTTTTAAAATGCCGATTAGTAGAAAAAATAAGTTATTAAAAATTACATAAAATGATTCACAATTTATTTTTTAATTTTTAAAAAAATATATAATTAGAATCTACACAAAATATCTAACAAATAACTAGTTTGATTCATATTCAAAACCTTAATGGTTTAGTTGCTATAGGTGTAAGAAAGTGAATGTCTGGTGAAAAATCCTGATTTTAATGTTAAGTTTGGCCAAAAAATTGTAACCCATTATTGTGGGATCACCCTTGCCTGAATTTGTGTTCATATTTTTTGAGGCACTATTTTCTGTAATTATAGGGTCAGAGTATGAAGAACTCCATGTCTACTCTTAGAAATATCTTCTCTTTTATATATCTATCTTAAAACATATGATCAATTGTTACTACAACATTTTGGAATATGCCAGATCTGTCTTTGGGTTTTTTGTTTTGATTGAATGGATGATTTATTTGTAAGCTAGAGTAGTTGTAGTGTTATGAGAATGGATAGTCCCAATTTCCAGGAATGCTGGGACCTGAAAGTGTTTGTGGAAATTCATTTTTGTAATGCAGGACTCGGAATGCCTTCCTTAAAGACTCTTTTCCAATTCCATAACAATCTCTACATTTCACCTTCCGCAGTGTTATTTCCTATATTTCTCAGCATTTTTTCATAGTTTAACAACTTCAATACAATCTTATTTATAACAAATACTAGGTAGTTAGTCTCCTACAGTCGGTGAATAGTGTTGCTAAATATAAGGATACGAACGAACAACCGACTTAACTCAAGATTTTGCACAAATTGTGACGTGCTCTCAATGATGCCGATAGAAAAACTACTACCATTTGGGTGATGGATAAAATTTGATTTTACAAGATTCACTTTTATCTAATTCAGAGATCTGATTTACTTTGATTTCAGCATAGTTTTACGACGCAATTTGACGATGTGAGATTTTCATTTGACTGAAACCATTATGGGAAAGTTTAGTAGTTTACCAGCTGAAACAGGTTTTGGTTAAAAGTTCCCACTATATATAGCCTATCGGCTAAAAATAATAATTTTAATGGTAAATTTTGAATATTTATACTATTTCTTATTTAGTTTTGTGTTTTCTTTTTTAGAATATTATTTAATGTAATTTTATATCAACAAGTGGTGTATTTTTATGTTAGTTTTAGGTTTAGGCTTCAGTCTTTATCTTTATCTATCTTCATTATTTACTCTTATTTGTACTTATTCTAGGGTATTTGTCATTCACCTCTTATTTGTTCATTTGTTATAGTCCATTCACACCTAACTCAATTCATTTGCTCTTTGCCTACAGACTGTAACTTCATTGCCCTAGTTCATTTTCATGATGTAACTTCATTGCCCTAGTTCATTTTCATGTTGCACATGATTGAATATCAAAATTAAATTTCCAATTATTTGTCCCCTTTCTATTAACCACAATAAACCAATTTAGTAACAACACATTGATGTGTCATGGTATTGAAATATATTCAATGTGTTGTTAGTTCATAATGTATACTAGAAGTCACTACAAGAAGAAAACCATTAGCACACACTTCAATTTCTGAAGGACAAAGAATCAAAACTAACATCATTTGTGTATAGGCCACATAAACTCTTTTGTATATAATTATATCTTTCCTTAGAGTTGAAAAGTTTGTTATCAACGATTCAAAATTTCTTTCCTTTGCAAATAATGGAAAAAATTAAATTACATTTTTAAATTCTCTCCCTCCAACTACATGCCAAATTCCTCCACAAAAATGTGTTAGAACAAATATCACCTACCTATCCCTCAACACTTTTGAACGACTACCTCTTATCACTTTTGACTACTTATATATACTAATTTGAACAACTACCTCTTATCACTTTTGACTACTTATATATACTAAAATTTGTCCTCTTTACTTTATTGTTTTCACAAGACATCAAACAACCTTGTACCAATTAAATTTAGGAAACCCCTTTTATAATTGGGTCAAGTCTTAGCTAAGTATTTTTATGAAAAAATTAATGTCAATTTTAGAAATAAGAATATGTGGCTTTTTTTTCAAAGTTCACATAGTTTATTTTATTGGTGAATTTATTGATGATTTAAAAATAATAATAATATATTAAATCTTGACAAATCTTAGCTTAGGGTAATCATTTATGCGATAAGGATATGTTAATCCTAGAAAAAAAGTTGGTGATTGTTTCAAATTGGTTCAAATAGTTTGTTCATATGAGCAAATTTTTTGATAATTTTTAAAAAATGATAATGTGAATACAAAAAAAAAATATGATAAATGATTATTTGGTTGTGGCATTGATTGAGAAATGAAACATCAGTTCAAGTAGGTCACAGTACGATATTGCTTTAAAAGAAGTCATCTGCAAAGTGGATTTCTGGATTACATAAAACTAATATCTAGCTATGGGAACAATCTCTCAAGATCATCATTATAAAAAGCTTAAGATGCTACACAATTAGATAAAAAATAGTGAGTCAACCAAGATAGTGGGACTTGGAATACATTTTGAAAGATTATGAGGGTTATGGGAAAGAATAAACACACTTGTAATTTTGGACACATGTCACATAACGCTTCTTGAAGCTAGGCCCGAATAGACACATTCTTGTAATAGTTCCATTAGTAAAAGGATGACACATTGGAGGAAGAAAGTACCACTTTTGATAAAGAAAAAATGGTACAAGTTGAAAAATTGAAATTGAAAACTACCCATTTTCTTCTTATCAACAATGTGTATGTCATTTAAAAGGTAATAGTCTAACAAAAAAATTCATGTTGTATGATTGCACAATATCGACGTCTCAACAAAAGGTGGATCCCATGCCAAATAAAAAGGCCTTAAAACATTTTATCACATGGGCAAGAAATTTTTTATGTTCATCTAGCTTCTACTATATTGCACCATGGATCTCTAGTCTATATCTCATGCTATTGAACCCTTGGTCGGCATATGCCACAACTCTTAGTACAATTTAGAATAAAGTAGCTAAAATCATGTTTGAAATATTATATAGCTTTGAAGAGACATCTTGAGCCATGTTATTATGTCCTTTTGTTTTCTTAGATCTACTCTTCATATTATAAACTCCTTTTTACTATGAATGTGGATCTCTAACTTTTATCATGTAATTATTGTATATAAAGAATATATAACTAGTATAGATATTTTAACTATATCTATCTAAAGCACACAAAGGGGATATATTTTAGATACATTCTTTATTTATAATTTAATAAACTATTTATTCAATATGAGTCTAGATTAGCACCAATTTTTAACACGTGGATATCGAGGGTATAACAAATGAACTATAAGGTAATTTACAAAATACAACACAAGTGCCCATCATTATATTGCATGTACTTAAGAGGTGACAATATTATCGAATTACATGCGTACTCCATACCAAAATAGACTTGGTGTGGAATTGTAGATGAACTTAAAAAATTTGGAGAAATCCCAACTACTATATATGCATGGAAACTAGAGTTTTAGAATATCATGCTCATACTTGTAGGATCATTGTTCTAGGATTACAAGGTTTACCCAATTTTATGTAGTATACAGCAAGATAAATTAGTAAAAGTGGAGTCATGATTAGATAATTCTATAAGGGATACTAGCGACGATACTTACCTCTTGAGAAGAAGTGACTCTATAATGAATAATTTGAATTATGAATTGTCAATTTTGCATAAGTCAAGATGATGTGACAAAAAGATGTATTAAAAAAAACATTTCAGCTCTCTTTATTATTTTTTATCATATTTGAGAATAGATTTTGATCTATCAAGTTGAATTATCTATATGGTGTATGACACATTTTGAATTATATAAATGAATTAAACTTTCTATTATAAGTATCTAGTTTCAAGAGTGGTGGTGAAACTCAAAGAGTTGTTAATTTTCAATAATTTTATGACTTTTTCTTTTATTCAGAATCTCAGTTGTGATTATTAGATGTGGTAGCATTGCATTTAGCAAATGAGAGATACATAAAGACGATGGATTCACTTACTGTTCTTTATTTGGTACAATAATAATTAATTTGCGGCCATAGCTTTCTTGGTACCTATTAACCATATTCCAATTCCTATAGAATAACCGCAGCCTATAAATAATAATCTCTCATTGCTTCACATGTCTTCGTAGTTGGCCATGGAAAGTGGAAGGCCATCCTCCCACAAATTCTCATATTTTGTTGTGTCGTTCAAGGTAGCCAGTCTAGCTAGCCAGTCTAGCTATAGATATAGGCAGGATGCGGTGACTATTGGTCTTCCAAATTGATGCATAGTTGAATGGTTTCCTGGTTTCAACCTACTATAATCCAATTGTCACTTGTGAATTTTCATTTTCTTTTGTGTTGGTTGTTCCTAAAATAGCTTTACTACATCATATTGGAAGTAGATGTCCAAAAAATTCCATAGTAACTGTAACTACTTGAAGTTTTCAATATTAACTTCACTTATACTATTTTATCTTCTCCTTAGTAATTCATTATTGATATTTTAGCATTTCAAATTTTTTGTGTTTATTTTTGTATTATAACAACTGGCTACTTCATCCTTACTCATAAATGAATCTTGGGTAGTTGACTTCATTCCTACAATGTTACATAAATGACCACCGAAGCAGATATTGTCTATCTCCGTGTGAACGCTTTCACAGGGGAACAATGCGGGATCCACGCCGTAGTTGTCACATTACAAAAGTCGAGCAGAAATGTCCAAAATCACGATGACTGATTTAATGTAGCCACTGGGAACGACTATTTCCAACTCAAATGAATGGAGTCTTGTTCACTTCATTTTCGTGGGGGCAATCGAGACGAACCCGTATTCACTCAGGCAAGTAGCTCAGATTTCCCCAGATCTTCCTACTTTATGTCACAACTTTACGACACTTGTGTCTCACTCCTCTCATCGAAGCGCTATTTGAGGGGATAACGACCTCAAAGCTATAAAGCAAGTCATTTTCTTTGGGTTTGAATGAGGGAGTGAATTTTCAAATTAACTAACCGTTTGTGTGATGTGTAGGTTTTGTTTTTTCACATCAAGAGGTATCTAGAGTAGAGTTTAATGATTTGGAGTATAGTTTTTTTTTTTTTTTTTTAAATCATTTTTTATAATTTTTTGAGCAATGTATAATAGATCTGCAATCTTGAATAGTTGATATCTTATATTTAACATTTTAGGAATAATGTTGATATCTTATATAAAGATTAAAGTTGAAGATTTTTTTCATCTATTTAAGATAGAGTTAATACTAGCAATCACACCTTAGTGTGTAATGGGTACGCTGAAGAAGTGTGCAAGGTCAATTAGGCAATATTTTGGTCTATTTTTTGCATACATTTGTGTAGTACATGAGCTCAATTACTAAAACCTCTGAATTGGGAATATAATCAGGCTCTATAGAAGTCATACGAGTCAATATAGTGGTGGAGATATTTTGGAAAATATTTTATTGAGACTTAAACATAGTTTAAGTTCTTCTAGATCTCATGTAGTTTTTTAAACCAACATGGCTACACTATATTTAATTGAACTGGATTTGCAGTCCTTTAACAATATTTACTGGATAAGTACAATGTAATTCTTTGTTAGAATAAATTAATCAAATCTACAATAGAATTTGTCATTTCTTATTTTCTTCATATGGTCAATTTTATGCAATTTAACATATATGTTTGATGCTAAATATTTAAAGTAAAAATAAAATGAAAGGAAGTTTTTTAATATGATGAAAAGGATAACAATAAAAGAAATACATAATGTAGGATATAATTATGAATGCTATCTTCACAAAAATCCATCTCAAATCTTTATAGGATTAAGAGGATGCAAAGCAAACTAGGCATGCATTGTTGGATATATCTTCTTATCTGTAATTAAATGGATGATGATTTGTTCCGGCTTTATGAAATTTCTCATAGCTAATGAAACTACTATAGATGTTGCAAGGACATTGTCAGATGCCAAGACAATATGATTATAGGTGTTCTTTGTAAGACAATAAATTAATTCTAGAGATGGCAACTGCCTCCAGGCATGAGCATTTGAGGAATACTCATCAAAGAGCCCAAGGGAAAGACAATGCAAACCTTTTGGAATGCTACTTGATGCAATCTGTCTATATAGATACTCTTTTAGCTTGGTTGATTGTATCTTCCATTCCAATTGATCAATTTGGATAAGGAGCATCAAACCATATAATAGTAACTTTAGCATGAGCATTGACCCAACAATTTTTATTATGTGCAAAATTCCTCAAGGGTTGTAGAATACTTCTTTTCAACATGGCCAGAGTAATGAACCTGATTTATAGCAACAAAGATGGCATCACAAATGTTGTCAAGTGTTAATTTAGGTAGCTTTGACAGGTGTCTCCATATCCAAGATATTTAATTATATAATTAATTTTTTTGGAGACTTCTAGAAAGTAGTGAGTTGTCTAGATAATTATTTAATTAATTAATTGATTCCTCTAGAGACTTCTAGAATCTAGTTAGTTAGGGCTTGTTAGAGTCTAATTAATCTTAGCTATTGATTGAGATTAAATCATGGCCATTGGTTTTTCAATGAGAAAAGTATAAAAGGAGATCAATGGGAATTTGGAGAACACACACTTGAGAAGCATTTGTAGTGATAGAAAATAAATTTGCAATGATAGAAAATAGTTTTGTAGTAATAGCAAGGGTGCAGTGATAGCATTGGGGACAACAATAGTGGAGTTTTAGCAGGAGAAATTGAGGGAAGAATTTTCAGAGAAGAATATTTCCAGAGCTTTGCTAGTAAGAGGCAAGCAATTTATGTATCTCTTAATTTGCTGAAGTTTAGTAAAATTCCTCATCTACAGTACTGGTTTTCCCTTCGGGGTTTTTTCTAGGGACAATTTGTCCAAAAGTATTGTGTTCATTATTTTGCATGTTTTCTTCTCTATTCTTGTGATTTATTTGTGAAGTTGCAATTGTGTTATTTTTCAATATTTACTATGAATTAATTTTCCATGGTAAAATAATCTATTTAGATAGGAGATTAATAATCAGTAACTGCAATATAATTTTTACATGGTATTAGAGCTTATCTATGGGCAAAAAAGGCTTAGCGCAGGAAGGAAAAATTAAGGGTTTATAAAACCTTGTTCTACCTCTTCAAAATTATTTTTATTTTTATTATTATTATTTTATCTTTTGAGATGGCCTCTGCAGGTTTGAGAGATCAAGATAGATTGGATGGAGCATCAAATTTTTGTGTCTGGAAAGCCAGAATTTGTTTATTGCTGGAAGAGAATGGTATCAAGGAATATGTGACGAGTGTTGTAGTTGTACCTACAGATCCAACACAACTCTTAGCATATAAGAAGGAAGATTCCAAAGTGAGGAGGTTGATTCTTGACAAAGTTAAGGATCATATTGTTCTAGATATCGTAGAGTTAGATACAACAAACAAGATGTGGGATGCCATTCTGAATCTATAATAGAATGCTACCACTAATAAGAAGCTGATTCTCAGAGAAAAGTTAAGGAATACTCAGATGAACAAGGGAGAAGATGTTACAAGTTGCCTCACTAGACTTAGACTTGTCAAGGATGAGTTGGCAGCTATTGGAGATAAACCAGATGATAGCAAGCTAGTACGGATAGAGTTTACTAAGTAGTGGGATGTCTTTGTTCAAGTTATCAAGTGACAAGACACCTTACCGAGTTGGGATCGACTATGCAGTGACTGCACTCAGGAAGAGCTTAGACTAAGTCTTGTCAATGGTACCAATAGTAAGAGTTAGAAAAGTGAGATAGAATAGGAAAAAATTTCCCTAGGAGGAAAAGGGAAAGAGAAGAAGGGATCTAGCAAAGGATCAAATCCACAAAGTGAGAAGGACTTGTCTAAAATCAAGTGTTATGGCTGTCACAATTTGGCCACTATGTCAATGATTTCCCGCAAAGAAAGAAGAACAAAAAGAAAGGAAAGAAGCAGGTGACAACTTCAACAAGTGTGATGAGCTCTCTAGTAGAATGGAGGATGAGTTTGTACTCATAGCTTGTATGGTTAGCTCAACCTCGTAGGGTGTTTGGTATATAGACAGTGCGGTGTCATTTCATATGACAAGAGTTACAGAGTACTTATCTAGTTATAAGGAGGACATTAGAATCTAGATTTCTATGGGGAACATGTCCAAACTCAATCAAGTTGGGAAAGGGACTACTCTATTTTAGAGGGATAATGGCAAGTTGATTCCCATTCATGATGTGTTGCTTATGCTAGGCTTGGGTATATATCTAATTTTTGTATCCGTCCTTCAGGATAAAGGTTACAATGTACTCTTTAGAGGGGTGAATTTTTTAACCAAGCATAAGGATTGGAAATCACCCATAGCTATTGGAGTTAGGAGCAGTCAACTTTGCAGGTTGTAGTTTGATACTCATAAAGCAGTGATTAGCAGCAGTAAATCTAGAGATCAAGGAGAGCTATGGCATATGAGGATGAGCTATATACATCATGGAGCACTTAAATTACTTCGTGGGATAATGATAGGTGTTCCAGAGGTGAGCATAGAGCATGATGATATATGTAAGGGATGTGTGTTGGGGAAGTTTGCGAAAGTAGCTTATCGAAGGAGTGACATTAGATGTAAGGGTGTTCTTGATCTAGTACATTCAGATATATGTGGACCAATGTAGATGAAGTATCTCAAAGGATACAAGTACTTTGTTACTTTTATTGATTATTTCTCTAGGAAGACTTGGATATACTGCTTGAAGACCAAGGATAAGGTTTTCAGTCACTTCCAAGAGTTCAAATCTCTTGTGGAGAATTTGATAGGCAAGAAGATAAAGATTCTTCAGTCAGACAATGGAGGCGAGTACAAAGGGAAAAAGATCCAGGAGTTTTGTACTAGGGAAGGAATCAAGAGAGAGTGGATTTTTCCTCACAACCCACAAAAAAATGGGGTTGCTGAGAGGAAGAATTGGTCTATATTAGAGGTAGCAAGGGCTATGCTATATGACCAGGATATGCCACATCACTTATGGGCAGAGGCATGTAGTACAATAGTATACATACAAAATAGGGTTCCACATAAGATATTGGGAAAGATGACACCAAAGGAGGCATTCTTAGGGTGTTGGCACTCTCAAATTTTGGAAATTTGAAGTGCCCATTTTGAAAATTTTGCCTCTACACTTTCAAAAGTACACCTGAAAAATCTACCTAAGTGACCTACTTTGGAGGGTCGTAATTTGATGCTTGTTGATTTTTTGTGCAAAACCCCCTTGCACACCCACTCATGTGTCATATGTGAATGCGCATATCAATTTTCAACTTCACACAATAAGTTTTGTCAGGGTCTTTAAAAGTGAAGCTAAAGGGTTTTGACACTTTACTATTGTTTGCAAACTTTCAGTTTTGTAAAGTAGCCTCTTGTTTGAGGCTGCATTTTACAACTGGTTGATCGTCATGTCAAAATGATTGTTGCTTTAAATTATTCATACCAAGATGAGCTCATATGTTAGGTTTCAGAGCTTTATGAGTTGATTTTCTTTTTTCACAGATTAAAATGAAATGGAATTTATTCTATTTTGCACCTACATTTTCTTAAACCTTTCTGAGAGGTCAACTTTGACCTTCAATATCTTTTGACGGGAGATGATTCAACAAAATTCCTCTTGTGCATGTGCTAAGTGTACCTAAATGTGCTTATGTTTCTAGTGGCGGCTCACTAAGAGATGTTTTGATATTTTTGCAACGAGGTGATCTCATGAGTTTTAATTGATTCTAAGCAAGTTGCAAAAAGTTCAACTCAACAACTTTCACCTCGTGATTTTTTTTCCAAGCCATCTGTTGCATTCAATTCTCAGGTCTGATGTCTATAATCTTGCAAGTTTTTATTGCTTCACGATGTCATTTGATTAGTTTTCAAGGCCGATTCTGGAGCCAACTTGGTCAGTATTGCTCATTGGTCCAATGTGTTAAAAAAAAAATTTAATCACAAACCACTTCAAATATTCATGCCAAATGCATTCAGAAGGCAATGCTAAGTTAATTGGGTAAAAGTTGTTTGAAAAAGATTTTTTTTGAGTTGGGCCCACATGGGGACCCGACTTGTGTCATACAACTGTTGTTCGTGAGGCCTATAAAAAGAATTTGGAGATAATTACCTCATGTCAATCCTCCTCTTGTAATGGATGAAATGGATCAAATATTTAAAGTCTTTTCAATAAAATGGGAATTGTGAAGGTTTGATAGACATTAAAATGAAGACACTAAAGACATGATATGTGTAATATTGTCTTGTGAATGCTAGGGAGAGAAGGAAATTGGTTTCTTGTTGTCATAATGGAGAGAAAAAAATTGTATTTGATTTATATAACTCCATCAAGCAACTATTGTGGCTGTTAGGGATGCTCGAGGAAAATGCATAGAGAGAACTTTAGCAAAATCAATGACAATGTTGAGCACTAAAAGAAAATACATCTAGAATTCAGGGATAGTAAAGTGGATGTAATAGCTCCATTTGATGTTGCTACAACCAAGGAATGATGTTTGTAAATATAAGTCTTAAGAGGAAATATTTACAAATCAAACATAAAAACCTCTAACTGAATGCTATGTGAGGAAACTTTTTGAGCATTCGATGTTGGAATTGGGTTGTGGTATGCGCATCTACCAAGGTGAAAGGTTGAAATGGCTTTAGAAAATATCAAGAAAATACAACTTGCACAACATGGGTGGCTATATCAAATGTTTGTTTTGTTGTGACTTTAGGGAATGTAATGAACATAGCGCACCAACAGTGAAGTGTACCAAATTGGAGGAACCAACTGCGATGGAGGATCAAGGAATGTGGCAGCATTGGTGATACCCCTGTTTTGTTCCCACACTTGATAAATACACCTCTCCCAGTGTCCTCATGGCTTGGGAAAGTCAAGCCAATACACAAAACCATTTCACTGAAAAGTTAGAGACTTTCAACCACATGCAATTGGATTAAAAGCATTATCCAACAAATGTAATTAGTAGACAAAATCCCATGTTGTATAATTGAAGAGGTGTGTGTGTCAACAAAATGTATTTTTGAAAGGCTCTAAAAACCTTCAAACAAAAGTCAATGCACTAAATGGAGAAATGGGAATCTTTTTGTTTCCTATGCAAGAGCTTGTGTGGTAGCCACACAAAGCTAGAAGGGGCTTTCAAAATGAAAGGAAAACAAAGGAGGTGTTATGGTATGCGTCAAGAGGATTTTTTGAAAGGACCTCAGAAACTTTTGGGTGAACTCGCACCAGGTGAAGTGTGGACTTCCACCAATGCATTAAGGATGAAGAAAGGCTTGCACCAAGAATGATATGTGTTGAAAATGAAATGAAGCAACTTCCATGAGAAATTACAGAGCTTGATCAAACAAAAGAAAGGTGTGATGCCCCACTGTGCAAACCCCAAAGGACAATAGAGACAACAAATTACCACATTTTTTTTTGTTTGAAAGTAGAACAATACATAAGATGAGCATGAACATATATTTCATATAAGGAAAATATACAATCAAAATGACCATTATGTTCTCTAGGTTACATAGGATAGAATCATGAAGTCCTAAAACTAATACCATAACGATAACGAATGAAACACAATTAGATAAAGATAACATACAACCATCCATGATCAAAGGAGGTGAAAAGGAAACATACATTATTCTATTACATTAAGTTCAAGATAAAAATTGTGGAGTATATTTCCACATATACAACACATCAGATAATGGCTACCACATAAGGTTTACATAGGTAAAATAATACATTAGAACCATTTCAAGAGTACATTACATCACTTCAAGAATACATTACATTCTTTTAGGAGTACATATGCATCCTATCGCATATAGGAAAAAATAAATCAAATACAAGTATGTTACATAATTGAACATGGTATGTAATAGAAATGAGGTGGAGTTATGGATCAGTTGCATCAACATGAACTCAAACTAGGGATCCAATGGGATGAATAGCACATTCCGCCCGACCACGTGGACCTAAAGGCCCATGCCCCATGCTAGGAGTTGACAAGAAAGATCCCCATTCTTCAAAAAAAACAATCAAATGAACCAATAGAAAACCAAACTCCACAACAAGGATAACAACCACATAAGATAACAACCCATAACATTTCCATCACATAGCCACAACAAAATAATGAGAAGTTCAACAAAACCAAAAGCTAATATTATAGATCAACACTAAATAACCATAAGAGGTGCCGACAACAATAGGATCAAAATCCTTCAAAAGAAATCGCAATATCAACCAACAATAAAGATCATGGGCACCTTTCATTAACATCAATCAAGTTTCCATGAGGCATGTGTGCAACACTAAAAGATAGAAATTGGAGGCTTTAACAAAAAACACCAAGAACCAATTGCCTCAATAATATCAACACTTCAAACAACACTCCCAGAGGCAACCAAATAAGGGAAAATAAATGGCTACTATAGGAGAGTGTCATCGCATGGCCTTACATGGATTAGCTAGGCAACCTATCATAAGGTACTACCTCCATCTATGTTTATCCAGACTTCCTATCTCAAGGCACTGCTCCATAGGGTGACTCATGCGGGCCGACTTACCTTTCATGAGGACAAGGCAGTCATCTTACCAACTAGGTGTTCTCATCCCATCCTTAGCTTGTGAAAGCACTAATAGTATGGGTGAGGCTCACAACTAATCTTGTTTAGTGTTTAACTACACAAATCCACTAGTTCATTAATTACATTATCACTTGTTTAGGAAACTCTTCCATGGGTTACCCTAATAGCCCCTTTGTGCATCAGACCCCCATGAAGAGCCACTCCCTATGAGTACCCAAAACAAAACATGCAAGGGGTGCACCTCATCTTACATAAAAATCAAGGTGCACATAACACACAACATGCAAGGAAAGAACCATCTCACAAACCCATTCCATACCACCCACAAGGACTCAAAATAAAAAATAGGATCAATGAATCACAGAGGTCCAACCATGGAAAATCAATATAATTCAAGTTTCTCCATTGTCTCCAGAAGCCTAGAATACCGAGAATCCACAAACTCTCACTGAAGGTAATTTAACATTTCGAGTTCCCAATCATCTCAAAATATGACCACAAGAAAATCATTACATAGAGCCTCCTCAATCAGAATTAACACCAAAGAAAGACTCACATTAGGAACTCCAAAATAACTATATAAAATCTACAAAGAGACAAGTGTAGAATTGAAGGACAACAATAACAGTCAACCGAGCACATCTCAACTTGAAAACCAATCCAATAATTCAGCACAAACAACCAACCAAAATCTTCACACCTTTGGTAATCAATTACTTATACAATGACAACACTTATTCAAGTATTACAACCGAATAACTAGGCACCAAAAATCAATGAAACATGATCGTGAGTACAATCGCGACCCACAAGATATTAAAAAAAATCTATGTAACTAACATATTCAACAAGCTCATTGACCATAAGGGAAAATACTCCTTTTATTACAACACTATTTTCATGTATTTCCCATATTACCATTTAGCATAACTATCCAATCATTATCTAATACAATAGTTTTAATCTCTTCAAGAACATTATCTTAACTCTCTAACCCTAATACAACCTACATCTTCATATACATATATATACATATATAGATAGTCAACCTGTTAAACTAGACCAACATAACCTTAAACTATGATTAGAAAATCATTACATTTCTCTTGATTATGCCATAGTTATAATTAAATCAATTCCCTTTACCCTATTTACATCATTAACTTGTAAATATTGAGCAATCACATAAATATTAATAACACACAAATGCATGCATATAATTATTTTTATATAAATTTCTTTTACGTATTATTTTCCAATTACTCAATTAAATAAAAAATTTATTTTATTAAGTAACCTCCTAGTCTTTTATAAAAACATTATCTCTTAAATCTTTAACTCTAAAACTACTTTCCAATAAATAAATCCACTATATGAATATATCTATCTTGAATTAGATTATTTGAAGAATACTAATCTTCACGATACAATACTATATTTTATTTGACCATCACACAGTCATTTCAATAATTAAAGAATTATTTAGATATGTTATAAAATTATCTCTATTATCACTAACGAATTTGGTTTTATTTTAATTCATGTTATAAACACATTTTTAGACACTTATATAAATAAAACCATAAAGCACCCTATCTCATCTGGATGACTCTTTCATTTACTAACAAATAAATTCAAATAACATCTTAAAAAGCATAACAAATTAAATAAATACAACTCACATACTTAAACGACACCATAAATAGATTATTGGCCTCTAGAATAACCATATTCTAAATGAATAAATTACCTTATTAATGATGAGTACAAACTATCCAATTATCTATACTATTTAGCTTAACAATTATTCTACCTAAGAAGGAAACTTTCTAAAGAGATTTAACCAAATAAAAATAACTATAAAAGTAACCAAATTCTATTCATAAAAAATGTAACTATGGTAATAATGTTCTAATTTCTTAACTTTAAGTAATAATCTCTTCTTTTTTTTAACTTTAATATAATTTTATTTACTTTATTATTTCTTTAAATGTTGGGAACATAAACATTTAAATCTAAAAATTATTACCTCTTTCTATAAATACTCCTTTAAAATCTAAATACTTTAAATAGATGAGAATATTCTTTTTCATATAAAAATCTCGCCTATTAAGATTAAACTAAAAGTGGTAATAAGGGAATATTTAATCCTAAAGGGTTAGAATATTATATAACCCACTCTCTTCACTTGAAAACCTATCTTTACTTAAAATCCCATGAACCCCTTTTTGCCTTAAGTAGAATCGATGGAAAGTTGTTTAATTCCCAACTCTTTAGGCATTCAAAAAGCAGCCTGTCTTTAAGGAAAAAGAGTATGATTATTATTTTTCTTACCACTCCAAGATTTCAGTTTGACTCAAATGGACGATACAAGGCAACATCTATGGTTTAGATAATAAGAAGGCTAAATATCACATAAACTGAAATAAGGATAATATGAGACTAGAGCGCGAGTAAAAAAAATCCAAAGCTTTTTACAATGTATAGCAACGTTCTAATATAAATCTAAGAGATGTCAACCATAACCATTATTTTGAATGGTACGATCTTTTATGGTGACTATTGATGATGTTAAATGAAACAATAAGAAATATAGGCCCGCACTATTCTAATGTGCACAATAACAGATACCCAAAAAAAATGAAGGGACATCCGTTCAGGCATAACAATAGGTTATTCTTTCATATGATCGTGTGGATCAAAAATGAATATAGGTAGATTATTTCCAGCACACTGCTTTTTAGTTGGATCCTAAAATGCTGCAACTTATGTTCTTCTCTCTAACATTTAACTCTTGTGATAAACTAGCATATCAAATGATACACAACAGTTATGTGGGTTCTATAAAGAATCACAAATATACAAATATAAAGGTGGTTTCTGTGTTGTGTAGCAGTAAACGAAGTCCAATGATATAATAAAATAGCTTAAAAGAATAAAACAATAGAGACGGGTGTATCCCAGTTAATTAGTTGTAGAACGTACCTCGTTACTGTGCTATGTCTGTTGTGCTTTTGCAGACTGAAAAACCTACATTGCAATTCCTATTGCTATTGCGGCAAGCCTCTCCCTTCCCATCTCTTACTCAACCATTTAATTTCAAGGACACACGCAGGGATGCGAAGGGGTCTCCATGCCTGTGTAAATTCAGTATCTTCAAAACGAAGTTTTCCATAAATCATCTAGCACCCTTTTTCATCTATCTTAATTCCCATTTTCTGGAAAAGATGCTGGATTAGAGGCAGAGACAAGAGATAAACAGGGGAATAAAAATACAATCTTAACAAAAATAAAATATCCAAAATAGATTAAAGATTGTGCTTGTTCATTCATTCAAGAAACCATAAAGATATAACAGATTCACAGAGCTTGAGCTCTTGATATGTTCATCAGAAAATAAAACACCAACTCCCCTATTTTCTATTCGTAGCCTTCATACAGAAATATTACATACTGCTATTCTATCTTCTTGTCTTTTACTTGTTTTTTTTACCCATACAAGAAAACAATACAAAGCTTCTTCTAGAAGCTACGTAAGAGCCCAACCAAAAATGGAGGGAAAACAAAAATATTGATTACAAAAATAAATGTTGATTTAATAGCCAGCAAGCAAAAACTCTGTAGGTTTAGATTTGTCATTAAATTCAAATCAAAAGCAATCCTATATGCAAGAAAAGAGAAATGATTGCTGGCAAAAATATACGGAGGAAGAGTAAATGTAGTGGTTGGGATTAGTTTCCAACACTCCCCCTTAATCACAACTGCCATCTACTATGCTCAAATTGTTTCGTTGATGCACAAAACCTTTTTTTCCCAATGCCTTGGTGAAGATGTCAACAAATTGATCCTCTGACCTACAATGTTCCAAAATGATTTATGCATTGTTGATCAACTCCCTGATGAAATGATACCTTGTATCTATATGCTTGCTTCTTTTATGAAAGACCAGGTTCTTAGATAGTGCTATGGCTGAGTTGTTGTCACAATATATGTTTGTTTCCTCTTCTTGTCCATACCTCAATTCTTTTAGCATTCTTCTCATCCATACCGCTTGACACGCTGCCCCTGTAGCTGCTACATACTCTACTTTAGCTGATGAAAGAGTGACTATTGGTTGTTTCTTTGATGCCTAAGACACTACACTTGGTCCAAAGTGAAAAACGTAACCGGAAGTGCTCTTCCTATCATCTATACTTCCTGCATAATCACTGTCAGTGTATCCTATCAGCTTGAAATCACTAGTCTTTGAGTGAA
Organism: Sequoia sempervirens; assembly: GCA_007258455.2. Lineage (NCBI taxonomy): Eukaryota > Viridiplantae > Streptophyta > Pinopsida > Cupressales > Cupressaceae > Sequoia > Sequoia sempervirens. The sequence goes on from VDFB02000003.1 coordinate 392,315,501, forward strand.
GAATTCCATAGTTCCTTGTTTCACTAATATATTTCAAAATTGTTTTTCTAGCTTGCCAATGAGAAACTTTTGGAGATTTCATGAACCTTGAAATGAGACTAATTCCAAACATTATATCCGGTCTTGTGGCTGTTAAATACATAACACTACCAACAAGTTTTTTGTACAAGGTTGGATTTACATCTGCTCCTTTGTCATCTTTGCTCAATTTCAAACCTGTCACTATTGGTGTTGGGGCTGATTTGCAATTCATCATATTAAACCTCTTCAAGATATCATTTGCATACTTAGATTGTGAGATGAATATACCTTTCTCAGTTTGACTTACTTCAATGCCAAGAAAATACTTCATTAAACCCAAATTAGTCATCTCAAATTCTTTCTTCATAGCTGATTTGAGCATGTCAATTGATAAATCACTAGTAAATATCAAGTCATCAACATATAAGCATACAATTATGATCTCACCTTGCTCATTCATGTTGGTATACAATGTAGGCTCACTACTACACCTATTGAAGCCATTTTGCAAAAAATAAGAATCAATTCTACTATACCATGCCCTTGGAGCTTGTTTAAGTCCATAGAGTGCCTTCTTGAGTTTGTAAGCCTTGTTTTCATGTCCCAAAATCTCATACCTAGGTGGCTGCTCCACATTGACCTCTTCTTCTACTATGCCATTTAAAAAAGTTGATTTCACATCCATTTGATATACTGCCCACTTGTTTTGAGCTGCTATGGCTAGTATTGTTCTCACGGTGTCTAGACGGGCTACCAGTGCAAATGTCTCATTGTAGTCTATCCCGGGTTGTTGTGAATAACCTTTTGCTACAAGCCTTGCCTTGTGTCTTTGCACATCACAATTTGCATTCAATTTTGTCTTGTAAACCCACTTCACTCCTCTCACTTTGTTTCCTTGTGGAAGATTCACTAACTCCCATGTTTGATTTTTTTCAATAGCATCTATTTCTTCATCCATTGCATGCACCCATTTTTCTTCTTTAATAGCATCTTCAATATGAATTGGATCTTCAGCAAGCAAATATAAAGCAAAAAGAGAGGGCTGACCTACATTATTTTCACCTTCATTATACTCATAAATGTCTCTTAAACTTCTGATTTTTTGTCTCCTTAAGCTTGCTAGTGTGGGGTTTGACATCTCACTTGAACTTGCTAAATGTGGACTTGCTAGTCCTGCACTTGAAATCCCTATTGTAGATGGTGTTTGTTGTCCTCTTATTGCTGCTCTTACATTTGATGATGGCGTCACTTGTGGACCACATGGTTGAACTTGAATGGGTGTGGATGGAGTCACATTTGATGGAGCATTAGCTAGTACAAAAACTTCATTATCTTCTTGTGCTATGCTTGGTAATATGTTGACTGTTTTCTCTATACTTCCATCCCATGCTTCCTCTTCTATAAACTGCACATCTCTGCTAATTATAGCCTTTTTGCTGATTGGGTTATACAACTTGTAAGCCTTTGATTCATCATTATATCCCACAAATATACATTTTTCTCCTTTGTTGTCTAATTTTCTCCTCAATTCATTTGGTACATGTGCGTATGCAACACATCCAAACACTCTCATATGAGCAACATTGTGTTTTCTTCCACTTCATGCTTCTTCCAGAATCATATTCTTGACACTTCTTGTTGGACATCTATTCATTATATAGGCTGCACATGATATAGCTTTAGCCTAATATTCATTTGACAAATGTTTGGCTTTCAACATGCTTCTAGCCATTTCCATGATTGTCCTATTTTTCCTTTCAGCTACCCCATTTTGTTGAGGTGTGTATCTAGTTGTGAATTGCTTGTGAATTCCATGTTGCTTGCAAAATCTTAGAAAATTATTTGAGATGTATTTGCCACCTCTATCTATTCTCAATGCTTTGATGTAATGACCACTTTGTTTTTCAACAAGAGCTTTGAATTGACAAAAATATTCAAACACCTCACTCTTATGCTTTAGAAAGTAAACCGATGTTTTTCTTGAGTAATCATCAATGAATGTCAAAAAATAGAAACTACCACCTATTGAAGGTGTTTGCATTGGCCCACACAAATCCAAATGAATGATCTCCAAAGGTGCCTTAGCTCTCATTGACATACTTGTTGGAAAATATTCTCTATCTTGCTTTCCTAAAATGCACCCTTCACAAACTTTTTCCGGTTTCTCTATTAGAGGCAATCCCTTGACCATGTTTTTCCTATGAAGCAAATTTAGTGCTGCAAAGTTTAAATGCCCAAATCTTAGATGCCAAAGCCAATTTCCATCTTTAATTTATGCTTGAAAGATCACTTGAGTGACTGCTGCAGTTTTCTCTTTACCGACTTGTGGAGACATTGAGTGATGTGTTTGAGAATAATCTACACTCAAATCTGATTTTATCTTGAGGGGAAACATCCTATTATTGGTCATTTGAACCTTGGCAATGAGCCGATTGCTAGAAAGTTTGTCTAAAATTGTGAACTCTCCATTTTTGAAAAATACTCTATACCCTTTTTGAACAAGCTGTCCAATGCTCATTAAATTGTGTCTTAAACCGGGAACAAAATAAACATCAGTTATATATTTCTTCTCCCCCTTCTTGGTTAGAATATTGATGTTCCCTTTTCCTTTGACTTCTACTTTGTTGTCATTTCCCAATGTTACATTTGATTTTACACTCTCATCCAAACTAGAAAAAATTTCCAAATTCGTTATCATATGATTGCTACAACCCGAGTCTAAAAACCATACATCTTTATCATTTGCTTGTGCAACATTGCAAGCCAAAAACATAGTGCTTTGTTCTAGTTTTTTATTTTGGTTTTCTTTTGTGAAATTTGCATTTTGCTGTCTAGAGTCATATTGTTTCTTTCTACATTCACTCAAATAATGTCCATACTTTTTGCAATAGTGACATTGGACTTGAGATTTAGCATACCTTTGGCCTTGAGACTGATTTTGAATTGGGTTATAGCTGCTACCTCTTCCATTCGAGCTTGATGGGCTGCTTCTTCCACCTCTATGAGAACTTCTTCCTCTACCTCTGAAATTTGTTCTTCCTCTACCTCTACCATGCCTGATTGTAACTTGTGAATTGAATGCATGCTCCATAGATGTACTTGTTGACCTGATCTACCTATGTTCATGTGAAATAAGAGATGCATGGAGCTCATCAACTGAAAACTGAGAGAGGTCCTTTGTTTCCTCTATAGTCACAGCAATGGTTTCAAACCTTGTGGGTAAACTCCTTAAAATATTTTCAACAACCCTCCTATCTTCAAGTGTCTCACCATGCGATCTAATCTGATTTACCAGTCCAATGATTTGGGTGAAGAATGAATCTACTGTTTCATTATCCTTCATGTACATTGTTTCAAACTCCCTTCTCAGTATTTGTAATTTAGTTGTCCCAACTTTTTCCATACCTTGATATGCTATTTGAAGTATATCCCATACTTGTTTGGAACTTTTTTCTCTTGAAATCCTTGGGAAAATTCTCTCATGCACTCCTTGGAGGATGAAGAAATGGGCTTTTGAATCCTTCTTCCTATTCTCTTTCAATAAATCTTTCTCTGCTTGAGTCAATGCATTATATGTTGGTGCATCAATTGGTTCTAGAAAACCATTCTCGACTACCTCCCATAAATCTTGTGAGGAAAACAGTGCCCTCATAGTGATTTCCCAATAATCATTGTTCTTGCCATTAAATTGTGGAATCTGTGGGTTTGTCAAGGTTGTGCTTGCTGCCATTGTTCACTGTGTATACCTTAGCTCCTAGAAAACCTACTCTAAAATCTTTTCTTGAAGATGATACCTTCAGTTTTGCTTAAAACTTTCTTTGAGCAACCTTTGGCTCTAATACGATGTGATGGATTAGAGGTAGAGACAAGAGATAAATAGGGGAATGCAAATGCAATCTTAAGAGAAATAAAATACCCAAAATAGATTAAAGCTTGTGCTTGTTCATTCATTCAAGAAATCATATAACAAATTCACAGCGCTTGAGCTCTTGATATGTTCATCAAAAAATAAAACACCAACTCCCCTATTTTCTATTCGTAGCCTTCATACATAAATATTACATACTGCTATTCTATCTTCTTATCTCTTCTTCTTTTTACCCATACAAGAAAACAATACAAAGCTTCTTCTAGAAGCTATGTAAGAGCCCAACCAAAAATGGAGGGAAAACAAAAAAATTGATTACAAAAATAAATGCTAATTTAATAGCCAGCAATTAAAAAATATGTAGGTTTAGATTTGTCATTAAATTCAAATCAAAAGCAATCCTATACGCAAGAAAAGAGAAATGATTGCTGGCAAAAATATACGGAGGAAGAGTAAATGCAGCAGTTGGGATTAGTTTCCAACAAAAGAAACCCTCCAAAGACTAAACACTATAGCAGTGATAGGTTTCCAATGGTTTCAGGGAGATTATTTAAATGTATACACCTTCCAAAGACTAAATTCTATAGTTACGATGATCTCATATGAGCATTACATGAGGTTTACGCGGATTTTATTTGTATGTATGAATTGCAAGTTACCTAATGAGCTATGAGATGCTGATAAAAGTAGTTTATAGTCATTTGATTCAGTTCCATCATGGCACATAAATTGTTTGATAGGGTGACTCAAAGAATGTGAAAGAGCAGAAAAGGCACATGAACTGTTTGATAGAATACCTATAAGATATGTGATTCTCACAGTCTGCCATGCACATAACTAAAATAGGCTGAAGAAACTTTCAGGAAAATGCAATCAGTAGGTATCTACGCTTAGTTAACAACTTCGCAGCCTATGATGTTGTTGTAGCAACAAGAATAGGGAACAAGAAAAAAAAAAGAGGCTGAAGAAGATTACAAGCAAATTGCAAAAAGGACAATGAACTCACAGGAGGAGAGGCATGCAAATAAAGAATTGGCTTGGAAAAAAAAGGCAGCAGGGTATTTCTTGATTCAAGACTTTTACTTGATGTTACAAAAGAGAGAAGGTTAAGGAATCATTTCTCAGGCAGCAATGATAGAAAGTGTAATGCAATGTAAGAACTTGCTGGAGATGAGCTTGAGGTGAATAATGAAAGCATTCCTAGATGAGACCCACATTGAAATTGCCATGAGCCATGTTAAATCCTAATATGTACCAATGTTGCATATTTTAGTCAGGTAAACTATCACAGTCAATTCTAGGAGTTACATGCCCAGAGGACAAGGCCAAGAGCACATCAGGAGAGAATTTGGCATGTTAAAAGTTTATATACATATGCATTCAAATGCTGAGTGTTTATATACACAAATAGGAGTAACTCAAGATTTCTCCATAGGGCTGAAATCGAGATAGGGAGCTATTTAAATTTTCATCTACAATGTTTCTCCAAAGCCCAAGTAAGATGTACTAGATATCATGAGAAAAGTGAAAGAGAAAATAGGGTATCGAGCTCATGAAAGATTAGCTGCCAAGGAAAGAGAAAAGAAAACACTGGGAAAGAATACCCAAGGATTATAAATGAATAAAAATAGATTGTGCATTTCATTCATGAATTAATTGATTTGCACAGAGACGTTGAGAGCATTGCAAGACACTAAGGGAAATATAAGAGTCCTTCATATTTATATTAGAAGAGAATGTAACCCTCTCAGAAGGAAAGCATGAATCTAAAAAGAAGATGGTTTATCCCATTCCAAGGAGGGCCAACCTTTGAGACAAGGGTAAATCCCTGAAAGGAAACAATTTGAGAAATTATAAATGTGACTCAAACCAATTGGGGACTATGCGCTATGATTTCCTTGGCAGCCATGAATATTCTTAAATATATATCGAGTATCAAAAACTAAGGTTTCACTTAAATCTAAAATTAAGGATTACCAAGATTTGTAACCAAAAGTAACCTTGGGTCGAGTGATAAGGTAACACACAAGGATACACTTGATGATCACTTTTTATATTATTAAATTGTATTCTATTTGTAGGAAACTAACATTCTCAATCTATTTCCTCTTGAACATGCAGAACTATTACTTTCCTTCTACCCCACACTGTGAAAGAAGTATACAATAACAAGGAAGTATATAATGTAAGGTGTAAGGTACTTACCTCTTCCATGTTAATTCCTTCATGGCCTTCTACACAGTCGCTGAATCAATTTTCTCTGCCCAATACCAAATGGAAAACCAGTTCCCTCTCCATAGCCAGGGTTTCACCACTTCTCTCTTTTTTCCGTGCAAAGTAACCTCCCCCTTTCTATTACTCTCCTTTCCCCACCCTCTCCAATTAGAACTTTTAAGACAAAATAAATTGGAACATACAGGCTAGGTTTCACAAAATCCATGTCTCTCTACCATGCCTCAAATGTATGCATTTTTAGAAGCTTTGGAGAAGGCACCTGGGGAAAGACTACCTTCCACCACCTTTTAATTCTTATTTTATTTCTTTACAAATAGTTTATATTTTTAATTCCTCCTTTCAAAAGAAAATAAGGTAAATGTATCAACATATACGGTAATTATTTATATATATGTGTCTGTGTGTGTGATAATCTTAATTGTATTTCTTTACTATAGGATTATTAACATTAAGTATAATAATTTGTTGTTAATATTAAATTTCTTTTTTGGATAAAGATAATGTCAAACTTTGAGGAATAGGAATATCCAATATAATTAAATTTAAAATTTAACACTATTAATAGTTACATTAATATTCTTTTATATTTTATTTTAACTATTCCTCGCTTAATAAACAATAAGAACTTAAACATTATAACATAACCAATTAATTCCATAATTAGTTAATGACATTATTTAATAATTAACTAATCAACAATGTTCACTAACAATTGATAATTTAATTAAATCACATATTACTTGTGAACTTCGAACACTAACACATTATTTGAACGACATTTAAAACTCAACACACACTGAGTACAACTATATCATTAAATTAAACAATGTTAAATGAAAAAATCAGCATGACCTAACAAGACGCAAGTAAACAACTTACTTATATGTCATGAAGGGCTAAAAGTTGTGGGGCACTACAAAAGGATTAGGGCAACAAAATGGAGATAAGAAGATCAAAGGACAAGGATTGAAGATGAGACGCAACCTCATCTGCGCTATTCCCCTTGGCTCACCCAGGAAAACTTCTCATGGGTTAATTCCCACAAGATGGAGAGAAAGCTTTGTAAATGGTGGGTCCCCGACAACAAAATAAATACATGAGTACAGTGTTATTTTTTCCTGATTATAATTTGTGAGAAAAATATTAAAGGGAATTTAAGCCTTCCCCACTATCTCATGAGTTTGAAATGAAAGCTCATTATTTATGGTAGGATGAGTGAGAAGACAACACATGGCATAATGGGCCTAACAAAATTTGGAAGCCTAATGAAGTTTTCATTTGCTTTTAATATGTGCAAAGCATTTAAAAAGCATATTGTTTTGAATTCAAAACAAAGAGAAAATATTTAAATGGTGGGCCCGAAGTTGTTCATTTTAAGTGCATGGTTAAATTTTTTGCTTGGCTCGACTGAAATATTTTAATCCCCGCCTTCTTTAAAGAAATTTTTTTGGGTGTGAGTTAAATATTTTAAAATGAGATGCCAGATTGAACACATGGGGTAATTGTTTTCAACTTTTCCCATGCTAGAGTAAATAATTTTATTTGGCTGAGGGTGGAGATTCCAAAAAATATTAAAGGACAAATAAAATAAAAGTGAAGAAGCAAAGATTCTATGTAGCTGGGTATGAGTAAAATATTTTTCCCAAAGAGAATTTAAAATCCTCATTATTAAGGGCTAAGATTTTAAAATAAAGTATCAAGAGAGGGGCATTAGTAAATCTTTTATTTTCCCAAGGTAATGTAAAATGAATTAAATGCTCATTTTATAAGAGACATTATATGATGGAGAATAATGTGCAGCAAAGAATAAGAGCAAGAAACATGTGCTTTTATGGGTAAGAAGAGTTGTTTTTCACACAATAGGTAAAATGGAGAAGTTACTCACATGGGAAAATTTTTAGTTGCTAGGCAATTTAGAACAAAGGAAGAGTTGGAGGAAAAATTTGTTGCTGAAAAGAGATGAGAGAAGCTTTCTAAATTGTTGATGAATGGGAAAGATCCTACCAAATTTCATCAACGGATCTTCTTTATGGATGCTTCTATTTTCTATTTCTTCTCTTCTCTTCTCATTTGTAAAGGATTCTAGGGTTCAGATTTTTGAAATCTCTACAAGTCAAGAAGAATCTTTGGGTAGATTGTAAAGCTAGGATGATTGTAACTATGTCATTAATCTGAAAGTGTCTATGTTTTGAGTTGTGCTTCTATGTTGATTTTTTCTGATAATTGTCTTCATGGTTGAACTGTAATGCTCTTTTGGATTCAATAATAAAATTCTCTAAGTCTTTTCATGCACATTTGTTGCATTTGAGTTATATTTGTTGTTTTTGTCAGTTCTGTGAATGATTTAATTTCTTTAATGAAGCACAAGTTGCATTTATTATTACCTATTGTTCAGGGGATAGTGTAATTTCTTCAACAAATGTGACAAGAGTCTTGTGTTTTAGGTGGATTTGTAAGAAGAATTACCAAATAAAGCTTCAGTGGTCTGGTTGTCACAATGAGATAACATTTGTAAAGATCTTCAAAGAATGTTTAACACTGTAGGATGAAGGGCTATTTATATGACTCCATAGCCCATTTCTTGGCACTGGTCAATTATTATGCTTATGTTGTTTTCAGCTTGGTCCCAATTCTTTAAATCATAAATCCTTTTAATTCTAATTTTGCGAGTACTTGTATCTGCCATGTTCGCCATGCTAGTTTCTTAAATTCACTCAATGTCTTTCCAATGTTGAGTGATATTTTATGTTTCTCTACATAATTCTATGAGAACATTATCTATTAAGCAATATCCTATTAATTAATTGTCTGAATCTTTAGGTATTGCTAAAGGGTCGCCCCTAGGTCTTATAGAGCCTAAAGTGCAAGGGAAATGAATGTTAATTCCATTTCTTGACAGTTGGCCCAATCCGCCATTGAATTTGATCATTAGAAAGTGGCTAGTCTATAGGATTTAATTGACTAGTTCAATTTGGAGCACAAATATAATGGAAAATCTTCTAGGGAATGCACTTAGAAGTCTAGTTTGTTTAGAGGACAAAATACTTACTATTCATTGGTGCAAGAATGATCATTCTCAAGTCATCCCACATTCTTGCGGTTCTTGGTAGAGATTAGAAGTATGCCATGGGAGTTTCATGGGTACTAAAGCTTGGCTAGCCTATATAAGTGAGTGTCATGGAGGCGAGCTAATGAGGTCAAGCTTTCAATCATTTTCCAAGAATAAGTGTAGCTAGATTTATCCAAGTGGGAATTCAACAAATATTGTTTATTTCTATCCTAGGGTCGTGAATCATTTTGTAATCAAATCACTTTGCTTGGGTCTAAAGCATTGGAAAACAAACATTCAACTATGGTCATCAAATTTAAAACTCTTTAGTTGGAGCAAATTCCTTTGAAGAAATATAAGTTCTATTTATTTCCTATTTATTTCCCTCGAGATTCCATCCTTAGAGGCTTCTAATTATTTGAATTTACATCTCAATTTTCTCTCACTAAAGTCAACATTAGGGAACTATTGCCTTAATTTCCTTGATTTCCACATAATGGACTTTGTGGGATGAGAAGAAATTGAGACATTAGATATTTAGTTTGAAAACCTAATCATGAAAGTGTTTGTGGTAAAAAGGACTCATCAAGAAAACATAAGAAACAATTGAACCCCACAAATGTGCTCTTCCAAATGATTTCCTAAAATATAAAAATCTAAATACCAAAGTCCAAAAGGTTGCAAGAAACGTTTTTTTATTCTTTACAAATTTAGAGAAAGATCGACCTTCAACTTTTACAAACTTGCATCAAAAAATAATCCAAATTTGTATTCATTTTACTATTTTCAAAATCCAAGACTTTTTCAAAGGTTTGAGTATCTCACATAGGAAATATAGCATATTCTTATAGTGGATTGGTGCTTCTCATAGTGGATTGGTGCTTCTTTGATGTGGAAAGAAGCCCTTTCCCAATCCTTGATAAGCTCCAAATATGATGAAGTTGCAAGATGATGACCAAGATGAAGAGCAAGATGAATGTGTATCAAGTTGCCTAAGATTGTGGAGTTGTGGAGGATTAATACAATAGAGGAGGCCTCTATTTATAACCAAGAAGGATGGAAGAATGCAAAACATGGAGGATGTGGACTAAAGACAAACCAATGAAAAGATTTCATTTGTCAAGATGTGATAGGATGAAGGTTGTGCACATCTTGGTCAATGTGCCAAAGAGGAGGAGATTTGAAATTCAAAAGATGGCTTGTTGGAGGGAGAAGAAAATTCTTAAATGCCAAGTGGGGGACATGCAAGAGAAAATGTAAGAAGAGTTAATTCTTTGTTGGAGGACAAGACATGTGGGAGGGAAAATTCAAATTTGAAAAATATTCCATCTTGATGTCCTTTTGAATGAAAATGATGAATTAATAAATCAATTAAATTGATTTATTTGTGCAAGTGGGAAAAGCTAGAGGATGGGACTTGGATTAGATTTAACCTTAATCGTGATTTGATTAACTTAAGATGAGGTTAGGTGATTTGACCCATTTGATTTAGATGTATGGATTAAAATAAATCAAAAGGAGATGAACAATGATTTAGACTTAGTTAAATAAATATTTTGGTTTATTTAGTTAAAGGGGGTGATGTTAGTGTTAAAGATTTATTTAGTTTAAATGGAGGACTTGAGAGATTGAATTTAATGAAATTTATTTATTTAATGAATGGATGAATATGAATTAGTTAAATGCATGATGCTAATTTTGCATGTCTACACTCACAATACATGCTAGAATTGGCAAAAGAAGGGGATAAACTCCCTTTCGACTATGATGTGAGCACTCTTGTGGAGAAACCTCTTGGGATTTTTCCATAGGTCTTATTCAAAACATCTTTTCAAAGCATTACTCAAACCATCCCACAATTCACATCATCCATTGCTCCAACTCAACCAATTGTTAGCAAGGGGAGTTCATTACTTTGTGCTCTTCAAACACACCCCCTTGTGAACAACCAAGACTTGGATGCAAACACCATCTGGGTTCAATCTATTCCTCAACATTTGAAACACCCATACATTTTTCTCATGTTTCATGACCACAATAACCCATCATCTTTTCATGCAACACTGAAATATCATCTTAACACACAAGTCTCTCTCCCCATGACTTCATAAGGAGAGGGTGGATTATTTGGTGAAGGGAGAATATTTGAACCCTCGTCATCATCATTTCCTCAAGGGAACACACCACCCATATTCCCACCATTTCCACCTCTACCATTAATGTCCATACCACTCCCCAGTTTACGGAAACCCCCTTTACCAAACCTCAATCAACAAAATCAAAACAATCCCCCATTCATAAATCAAGCCATCATACTAAATCCTCTAATCATGTCATCAATATGACAACATTCAGTGGCAACAATCCAAACAACACAAGAACTCAACACATCATCTAAAATACCTCAAAACACAGTCTCTCAAGGACCGAGCATATCAATGACACCATCCACCATACAAAACTCTATCATCAATCCAACGACACCTCTCATCACAACAACTCACACCATTCTAAATCCTCCACCACCACCACCAAGACTAAACATGGCCAATCAAAATAGAATCACATTAAAATCAGCCCAACAAGCCTATTGAAAGACACTTCAATAGTTCTAAGCTCAACAAGAAAAAAACACACAAGTTGCATAGAAAGTTGCCCAAAAAGTGTAGGAACAACAAGCACAACAAGTGTAACAAGATACCCAAGCTCAAGCTTTGTTGCAACAACAACAAGCAACCCAAGTTTCCCAAGCTACACAAGAAGCTCAAGCCACACAAGTTGCATAGGTTGCCAAGGCTACACAAGCCACCCAACAAGCTGAAGCTCAAGCAAAAGCCCAATATCTATCCCAACAAGCTCAAGCATAAGCACAATACCAATCACAATGGCAAACAACTCAACAAAAATCATATCAACAAGCCTTGCAACAATATCAAGTGCAACAAGAAGCAGCCCAATTATTAGCCCAACAACAAGCATTGTTGGCACAACAACAACAAGCATTATTGGCACAAAAACAACAAGATCAACAACAAGTGTTGTTGGCACAACAACAACTGTAGGCATATCAACAAGCATTAATCGTACAATAGAGCTTGCAACAAACTCCCACCAATATACCCAACACTCCACCCATCATCCAAATGATCAAACCACTTCAAAACCCATTCACTCCACCTCTCGATCTGCAAAATGACATGACAACACAAATCAAATTGCTTTCGCAACACGTGCTAGATCTCCAATATGGGAAAACAACAAAAACACTAAGCAATTTTTGCCCCTATCCATTCGATAGGAGCCTTGTGATGGTACTATTCCCAAAGGGGTTTGAAATCCCTAAATTCAAAAAATATTGAGGAATAGGAAACCCTGATGATCACATCAGGGAATTCCAAGTACATTACATGGAGGTTGCATACGATGATACATATCTAATGTGACTATTCCATCAAAGTTTGGCTGGGCCCACCATAGAATGATTCTCTCGCCTTCCTCCTAGAATAAAAAATTTCCAATAAATTGTGGACACTTTCATAAATAACTATGTTTTCAACATAGGAATGGATGTGAGTCTAAAGGAACTATTTGCGCTCAAACAAGCTAAGGGGTGAACATCTTCTTCTTTCTTACAACGATGGTGATCCAAGACCAATAGGAGAAAATGGACCATGCCAAAGGAACAACAAATCTACAACATCATTTCCAATCTCAAGAAAGAATTTTCCTTCCATCTAAAGATGTAATGTATCACCACATACATCATGTTGATCCCCAAGGTGCTCAACATCAAATGAGCCCTTATTGCACATGGGTGGACACCCACATATCAATAATATCAAGACAATTTCCCATCCACCAGTTACAATGAGAAACCTCACACTTGGGAAAAGAACAAAAATGACACTAATGATGGTGTGGTTGATGCCAAGGTCATAATCAATGGTCCGAAAAAAACATTAAAACATACCAACAACCACAAAACAACAATCAAAACAACATGCAAGCCAACACGGTATCACAACAACCACCTCATAATAAAGTAAACAATCTAAATAATGAAGGGAGACCACCCATCCAAAACAAATATCCCCCAAGTGAAAATACACTACGCTTGGGGAACCAATTGAATCAGTCATTAAAAAATTGGTAAATGAAAATCTCATCAAAATTCCCACTTATGAGAATTATCAAGAGCCCCAAGTAAAACCATCATGGTACAATGCAAAGCATCTTTGTGATTTTCATAAAATCAAAGGGCACATGATAGCTAGTTGCATGAGGCCGAAAAATCTAATCCAAGACCCCATCAATGACAAGATTATAAACATTGAACAACCAGTTGGAAATCAAGACTTTAAAATATACATGAATTTGATGCCCGATCATAACAAAGGGAACAACCATGGAAAGAAAAATTATGATAATGTAAACCATGTGTATGATCATGTTGTTACATCCCTAGATGAATGGGTCACTGTTGTTAACATCAAGGGAGCCAAAGTTGATTGTGGAGTCACCACACATGGCAAAAAAGTTACCATTGCAACACCATCTTGGGGCATCTGTGGATCCATGGGATGCAAGCTTTTGCATCCACCTTCCATTAGTGCATCAAATTTCCATATCAAAACCTAGAGGTCATAGTCCATGGTGATCCAGAGACCTTTTACTATTGCAAGAACCTTGAATCAAAGTACTACAAAATTCCCTAAGTACTAAAAAATGATGAAGGCCCTTCAACCCCATATGTATAATTGTACATTGTCTCATATAAGCCATGATGCTAACCTTTTCTTGTTCAATACAAATTATGAAAAAAATCATACATGAATAGCTAAAGAAAAATAATGAATGTGCATAGAAGGAAAGTAATCTGCCATTGCCTGTGAATGACTGGTCTTGACTGGTGTCATTTCATCTTGCTGCTGTCTCAACCTTCATCTGTCACTTCTAGCTCCATTTGAATCATAACCCTACATATGACATTAGTAATGCCATTAAAGCATGCTCTAGGCAATGGCTTATTACAAACATTTCATACGCATTCACCCTTTCTATGTATACACTGATCATAATCTGCATTAAATAAACTAATTGTATATTTTAGGTGTCCTAGAAAACCATTAGAGTAATCAAACACACCTATAATATACATTTTTTTCTAACGTGTTTGCTTCATGTGCAGCTACAAGTGTAATCATCTTTTTGTTTTCTTCATCTTAATTTAGCAATGGGTTAAAACATGGCTCCCAGAAGGGCTGAGCTCAGCATGCTGAATTATCATATAATGAGCTCATTTGAGCTTATTTAAGAGGGAAATGCAGTCTTAAAAGTTATCATATCCACATAACATGGAATGATAGAGAGAAAGTATACATAATACCTTATTTAAAAAATCAATGATAACAACTGAGGTGGTTCAAGGGGCTTCAAGAACACCTTCATCAGAAGTATTCAAGTGCATGGAATAAATGATAACAAACAACAAATGATATACAGGAAATGCTATGATGGTTGAGTGCAACCTTGAACAATAAGTAGTGATAAGAGATGAATTTAATAGTGACTTGCAAGTTAGCAATGAACAAGATCACAAGGAATCACTAGGTCATTGTCTATAGTAATGATAATAGAAATCATCTATAGGTAGCCAATATATTTATTGTTATGTTCATTATTATCCAATGGAAATTTCATTACATGAAAGTCTATAAAGCAATAAATGTAGTAGTAATCCATTATGCATGAATATGAAAGATAGTATGCCATTATAAATGTAAAGGACAATACATTGAACTCTCATTTTTTTTCATATTCCTTAGTGATTCATAGCCAAAGGTGAGTAAAAAGATAAAGGAAATTCAATAGAAAATTATAGACACAAAACTTATAGACAACCATGACAAAATGATGCTTATGTGTAAACAAGAATACAAAGGGCAGTTCTCATGACAACGTCACATGAATTATTGCAACGAGAGCAATGGTATTTCATCTTGAAGGGTTCCTTACAGACAAAGGAACCATAACCAAAGCTACGGTTTCATGTAGAAATATTTATACACAGTGAAACCCTCGATAGCTATTAAGAGTGAGGAAACCCTAGACATCAAATCAAAACCCAAATGCATAATCAAAATAACCCCAAGTTTTCCAAAGGGCACAGAGATTCAGTAGTAGTAAAAGAGATGGTCTGGGGACATGAGAAAGAAGAACTTCAAGAATCTATAGAATAGAAAACCCAAATACAATAAAGTAAACCCTAGATTTTGAAGGAGAAGTTATAGAATGTGTTTTATTTTCTGCACCCTCATAAGCTTATTTTTGAGCTTTTATTCATAGGAGAAATAAATATGCAGAGATATTCACTATTTTCCATACAAAACCAAATGCAACAATGATTCAATACAAGGCTTGAAATCATACAAAGGTATTCATGAATTTCTACAGGAAAATCAAAACCTAGACACCAAAAGTTAAGGCCCTCAACTCATAATGAAACCTTTTGCATGTAAGATTATGCCCATGGTTGTAGAGTTCTTTATGAATGAAATACCCATATATTTCATAGAGGACTTGTGCATCATAACACAAAATAAGCCCTCAAGTTCCTACAAATTAAAGGTGCAACCATGGCTAATAAAGCTACAGAGGCTAAGTTTCCTAGAAAAGACTATGTCGGCCACAACAAATAAATGAAATCATAATGAGTCTATATGTAATAAATAGTGGTTAGGAAGAACGTATACATGAATATTTTTAGTGTGAAGGGCGTGAAATATTCATTTATACAAGAGAGCAAGAAATTTGTTAGCTCGGATGTTTTGATTGTTTCCAGGAAAGTGAAGAAATACAAATCAAGTCAACCATTTTTGCATAGATAGAGCTCGAATGGGAGCTTTCATTCAATTAATAAAACAAGGAATGATATTTTATGCTCATAGTTAGCACGCATGAGCTTGCTTGTGTTGCTTTTGCATTAAATCCATTGGGTAAACCTTTGTTATGTCTAGCTTTTAGCATGAAAAGGAAGCTATAGGAGCTTCATCAAACCCTTGTCGATGGTGTAGCTTCCTCTAGAAGCTTCATGCAAAATGAAAGCCTTAGCTCTTTTTGGTATCGTTTTTTCATTTAGGGTTTTGTTATGCCCTAAGGTTTTTAGTAAAAAATCAAATGCTAAATTATTTGACCCATGACCTTGTTTATTTTAAAATGCCTTAGAAGGTTTTATACTCTTTTAAGTCTTTCTCTCTTATGTTTTCCATGTCACTATCTTGTGACTTTGTAAGTTATCTATATCATATACATGGAGAGTTAGGCTATTTTATTTTTGCATTTACTTTACATGTTGTAAAATGTCTAAATTTAAATGATGAATTATAAATCATTTAATTTAAACATTATCTTTAAATGCAAGAAAATAGAGTCATATGTCAATATGACTAATTCATGGAGGAAACACAAAGATATGCTTTGAATTATAATTTTGAGAGAATCTTGGGAAGTTGGAGTTTGTTTGCATACATAAGGAGAAAATTTAGAAATGATTCATCACTTTGTTGAAGGAATATATGGTTTTATTAAATCTTGTATGACTTTTTCATCCATTATGAGCTATTTTTGAGAAGATATAGTTGCTATATTTTTGGCTTTTTGAGGCCATCCAACCCCAAGAAGTTTCTAGCTCCTATTTTGGTGGAATCGCTTGAGCTTGCCCATTTATGCCTTTTGCAAACTCATTTTGAGTTAGTTCTTGATTATGCAGCTCTTGGACATTGTGAGTTTTACAAAAAAAATTGTGACAGTTTTGGGATACTTTAGTAACTCTTGAGAGATGGAATAAAGTGGATACCTCACCCATTTCTGGTGATAAATTCTTGCATTTTTTTCTCACAACTTAGTGTATGTTTATGATTGATCAAATTGTATGTGAAGATTATCTAATTTCTTTACCATTTTGTCTCATGTGTTATACCTTCTCTGTGATTAGTGTGTGTATTTAGGTTATTGACTATGTTTACAAAATACAAGCTTCTTTGTAGTTTTGAAGTCCTTCTTCCTTTTATAGGTTGTGGTATTAAACCTCTCAATAAAGTATTTATGCAGGAATACACTGTAACAAGTTGAAAAAACTTAGTTTTAACTAGTTTTTAGCTTAGTGTAAACTTCTGAATTCCATTGTCTCTCATTAGTTTGGTGTATCACCCAATATTTCCATTTTCAACAATTCATTTTTAGCAATCTTTCTCCCTTTTCCCCTCAAGATCAGTAGTTAGGTGATAACCAAGAGGAAGTTGTCCTTCTCCTGGGGTTTGATCTCATTCAAAGTGGGATCATTTCCATGTTTCACTAGATTGTTGAATTCTAAATTTAATAGGGTGTAGATTTAAGTGTTAACTTTTTTGGCACACTTGGTGGGACACATCCATCAATGAAATTTACTGGTTTGATGTGCAACCAGTGATTTTTTGGCCTTTTAGAGGTTATTTTAGCATATCTGGCGACATAGTGAGGTAAAAGAGTAGTTAAATGAGTGTTGTAGCAGCACATGAGTAGAATACAAACAAGGAGTTCCAAATATTTTGAGTTTCTATAGCTATCACCACCCATAAGATAAGGAAGGGTAGCAAAGTGAACTCCTCCATCAAAAAGAGTTCAGTTAACACCACCTAGTTTTAGATAGGATTTTTTCTTCTCACCGCCAAAGAGAAGAGGAAGACCGTCAAAAAATTAGAGTGAAACACAAGAGCAAAGAAAAGAGCCTTTGAACTTGAGCAAGCAATTGATAAAAGAAAAGTAGCAGCTGCAGAACCATCTACATTACAAGTGCCTCATAGTTTGCAGAGGAATCAACAAGTTACTACTGATGAGTAGCCACACATGCAAGCCGATCATGTTGGTATAAAGGTCCATCAAAAAGTAAATCCATTTGTGCCTTATAATATCATTGATAATATGAAAAAGGTGAACATACCGATGTCAATGTGGGACTCTTTAGTTGTCCCAGTTCAAAAGGACATGTTTAATTAAACCTTAACATTATTTATTTATTTAAAATTTTAGTCTAAATAAAATAATATTTTGAATTTAAAAGTTGGTAATTAACTTGTTAATATAAATGATTGTATTTTTAATTAAATACTAAAAAAATATAAATTTAATGTAAATTTAGGTATTTCAATAAAATATGAGGTGGAGGGGCCTAACTAGATTGGTTAAAGCATCCTATTGCATCCTGTCGTAGGAATCTAGTCTCCCCCAATCATTGGTACGATGATGTGTAAAATTTCAATAAAATACAAATGATTACATTACCAAATTTCATTTCTCTTGATTAGAAGAAAGATAATTATGTTGATAATTAACTTGTTACTAAAAAATATTATATTTTTAATCTTTTTTCCAAAGAAATATATTTATGTTGATAATTAACTTGTTACTATAATTTATTATATTTTTAATTAAATATTACAAAAATATAAATTTATTTTAAATTTAAATATTTCAATAAAATACAAACTATTACATGACCAAATTTCATTTCTTTCTAATTTATTGTTTTGAAGAAAGATACTTAAGTTGGTAATCAACTTGTTAATATAAATTATTATATTTTTTAACTAAATAATAAAATTCTATAAATTTAATGTAAATTTAAAAAGTTCAATAAAATACAAACCTTACATAATCAAATTTTGTTTCTCTCTAATTTCTTTTTTTATGAGGATATAAATATATCTAAATTGTAAATAAAATAATTCTATAATACAATACACCAAAGATTTTAAATATGTATCAAATAAAATAATTCCTTAAAATTAAAACAACATTTTTTAAGATATGTAATAAATAAAGTAATTTTTCATGAATAAAACATAATTTTATATTTTTAATTTTAAATACATCAATTTATAAATCCAATTCATATTAAATAAAAAAATAATATAAACACTACAAATATCTTTTAAATAAATATATTGAAAATATCTAATTAATATTATCATCAAAAATATATTTATTGAAAATATCTAAATAATAATTAATTATATATTACATAATAATATTGTATAAAGAAAGTTCACCGCAGCGGGAAAGGGCGCGAGATTTCAGGGTAATTTGCTGGGGAAAGGGAAAATGGCTGTGGATAAAAACAGAAAAAAAATCAAACTGATAGAAAAATATCAGCGGCCCCAAACTTTTTAATGATCTTGCAAGATTTTTTCGTCATTCTGAATCGTTCATATCAAAATTCAGCTGGGTTTCCTTCAAATAGTTAATGTCTTCCGTGTAAAAATATACTAACATTTGCATTAGGAAGGGTGCAATGGGCACCTAGAGAAGTATATGTAAGTAAATATGTTAAAAGAAGTGTATTACGTTTATATAAGTTTGGATAGGAGTTTAAATTCATACACAAGATATTTGATTTACAAATATTTCTTTAGTAGTTTTTTAGTACAATTTTTTTGTATAGAGAACTGAAGGAAAGATTCACAACAGATTCAATTGTGATGCTTTTGTAATTGTATGAAAACAGCCTGCACAAAGAAGTTTGTGTTGTTCATTTATTTGTTTCTTTATTGTTGATTATGAGAGCCCAAGAAACATGCAAGCACACTTTCAGTTAAAGTAATGCAAATTAATGTATTATAGTAGTAAGAAATTTATAATTAATGTTATCTTAAATAATAATGTAATTCAAACATTTATACTCTAGTGATTTAATTTTAAAATGGATAAGATAAAAGGGGAGGAGTATTTTTAAGATAGAAAGGAATAATAAATTGATAAAATTATGATTTGAAGTGCAAAAAGAAAGTAAGTTATGAATGTGATTTTAATGTAAAATGTAGAATTAACAATTTTTATTTATATTTTAAGTAAATTATCCAATTACATTAACCATTATAACTCCTTTTTATTGGAGGTTAGTCCCATTCTCAATGATATTGTCAAAGTTTAAACACACAATCAATTTGCATCTAGAAGGAAAAAATAATATAAAAAATTAACAAAAAATAAAATCAATATGAAGTCAAATATAAATTCGAATGCATAAAATTATACATGTAAAGTTTATAGATGTATGCGCTTTTATATTTTTTCGCGTTCAATAAAGGTAGGCTCTCTATCTTAAGAAAGGGTGTATGCCCTAATAAATATTGAACTTGAGAGAACAAATATATTTACCAACAGACATCAACTAGATAAACATATTGAAAAAACACTTTGATTGATCAAAGTGTAACTTTTGTCTCTAGATTTGATTTCAAATTTGGTTATCTTACGCTAAATTTACTTTCATTTAACACTTAGATAGACAACGCAGTAAATTATTAGTGAGAATTTAAATGAAGAATAATCGGGCAAAAAGGTAGGCAGGCCATCAAAGCCATTAAAATATTTTGTTCAGAAGGGTTAAAAAATCTTGTGTTGAGTTGAAGGCTGCAGAAGCTCTAAAACCCTGATATTTTTCATTTTAAGTGAATAGATGGAACCAACAGCTGAAGGTAGATTTGGTTTCTGGTTCTATAAAAAGTTCATTTTTTTATTGTTCAGCTTACTGGTAATTTGAAGTATCTATGTTGGGGGTGTTGGCAGAAATTGAACAGAAATCGATTGTCAATGAAACCCGGCGCCTATGGAAGTATTAGAAATCCATCTAATGCATTTCTGGATCACAGGCTCACTCTGAGCGGTGATCTCTGAAATTCAAGGATCCAGCTGCTTACAGATTGCTGGAAATCAAACTCATTGAAACCATGGCAAGTGACTTACCTGAAGATTTTACACAAATTATGTCTTGCTGTCAACGATGGGGAGCTTGAAGCAACTTTTTAGAAATATTTGTAGATGAGAAATAAAGATGAGACAGAATTCCTACGGTTGAGTGTGTCAGGTATAGTACATGGAGTAAATGCAGCCACAGTAAATGCATTAATAACAAAGGGCAAAAAATCTCAAGATTAGATTTTGGCGATCAAATTCACTGCAGATTCAATTAACTTGACAGCTGAGACGATAGGTAAATTATACAACACGTTGGAAGTGATATTGTGTAGATTTGATAGTGCAAATTGTGACAAAATTTAAAGCTACTGATGGGATTTTATTCACCTCATCGAAATGTTTTTGTCTGAAATTGTAATAAATCTGTATTCCTACCATTCTGAACAACAAACTACTTCAATAAATTGTTTGACAGAAGTTGTTTAGTCGCGTCTGACAGGTTTCCCACTGAAATTTCCCACTATCGGCTAATTATTGGCTAATTAAAAGAATATAGTCCACTCAAGTAGCAGAGTTGG
>VDFB02000003.1:392337084-392413239 GCA_007258455.2 Sequoia sempervirens
TATGATTTGGTCAATCAACTTCAAAAAACCCCTGCTCAAATTTCTATTTTGGAACTATTAAAGATTTCTCCAGCCCATAAAGAAATTCTTGAAAGGCCCTCATTGAAACCAATGTATCTACTGATTTGGATGTGAATCAATTTCAAGCCATGGTAGGGCATTTGTCCTCACCCACTTGTCTTTCATTTTTTGATAAAGATGGCGTTTCCATAACTCATCCTCATAACTCCTCTTTGTACTTAGAAGTCATGGTTCATAAATTTCGCATCAGACAAGTTCTAATAGATGGAAGTGCTGGACTTGGATTGTCATGCTTTGGGGATTGGTAAAAGCCTTGGATTTTGCGGACTCTGTGATTTGGAAGAAGATTACCATAAAAGCTTATGATGATGAAGAAAGAGCATCCAAAGGTCTAATCATGCTGCCAATCAGAGTGGGCCCTGTTATAAAGAATACTTTTTGTCAAGTACTGGATCACGATCTGGCATATAACATTTTGTTGGGTCATCCTTGGATCCATGAAATGCAAGCCGTCCCATCAACCTACCATCAATGTCTCAAGTTTCCTTATGATGGACAAGAAATCACGATACCTGCTGATAATTCCAACACTCAAACTTGTGCCAACATAAAGGCCAGTCAAGATACTTTGGTCCCTAATAATCGAGAAGCTCATACTAGTACTTCTCTAAAGATTGACACACAAATCAGTCAATTGACCAATAGCTTTGACAAAAAGATGAAATTCAAGGATCATGGAGTTGGAGAATACTCCCTTTGTCTTGTCAATTTACCTACATCACCTCGATCACATGGACAACCATCTATCAAGGAACATCAAACATCAGCAGCATCAACATCAAAGCAAACACCAATAGAGCCAATTATAAAATTTAATGGACAATTCATCAAAGAAAAATTCCCCATGGAACATCCTGAGGATATAGAAATTTTAAATTGGCTCTATAAAGGTGAAGATGAAGCAGTCTCTAATGTCAAATTACCCACGGAAAAATATGGAAAAGGGTACTCAATCATGCAGAAGATGGGCTATGATGAAGGTCCTATCGGAAAAAGGAAGGAAGGAGTAGTTGAACCTATTCACCTTCACGGACTTGCTGCAAAAGAGAAAACTGGATTAGGTTATGATACTCACTCCAAAAAAAACACATCCAAAAAACTACATGGCGCTGTCTTCGCATTGCAAGAAAGCTCAGATTCGCAAGAAGCATGCTTGACAATAGTTCAGAATTTCGTGGATAACAATTTTGACACAGACTCGGCTGAATATGAATGGGACACCATTTACAATGATGAATTTTGGAGAGATAAAGAGGTTGATGTAATACACCAGTATGCCCCAACTCTAATTGAAGGTGAAGGGTCAGGGTCCCAACCACAAGAATCTGAACCACAAATCAACTATGATTCTAGTGATACTGAGTTAGATCTAAATGAACAAGATTATCATGAGGATAGTATCATCATTGACTCACGTCATACCTCAGATCCTACCGATCACTCTGTTATGACCGCAGCCGCCGTAGATTTCCACACAACCCCTAGATCCTATACCCTTGGTGATTTATCTGAGGAATCTGTTGATTGGGATTCATCGAGACTATCAATATGCACCTATTTTCCAAGTGATGGAAGCTATCCATAAACTTCCTTTCCGCGGATGATACAAATGATTGTTCCGCAGTGATTTTGACATAGGTTGCATTGGGAGAGTATCCAAATCTCCTAGGCTGCAAAGTAAAGAAAAAAGAATCCCCAATGGGTAGAGAGCCCAGAATGCAGCGATATTAGATCAAATAAAAGATAAAATAAAGAGCGTATCTGATGGTGAAAACCTCTTAGAGGCACCAGACGATGGGAATTTTGACACTCTCCCGGAACACTACCATGAGCGATCGCCTATTCTGATTGAGCCTACAAATGCTGTTGATCTTGAAACTTCTGACAAACCAAGAATTTTGCAGTTAGCGCATCTACTTATTGAGAGAAAAGAAATGCAAGTTTGTAGATTCCGCAAGAAACCGATGAATTGCATGTTCATATGATACGGATCCACCTGATCGCCACATCATGCATCATTTATCTATCAAACCAGGGGTCAAGCCGGTAAAGCAAAAACTCAGAAAAATGTACCCTCATGTTGCATTATTAGTTAAAGAGGAACTGAGAAAACTTCTTGATGTGGGCTTCATCAGACCAATCGACTATGTAGAATGGATCTCCAATATTGTACCTGTATCCAAATTGGATAAAACTGTTAGAATATGTACATATTTCAGAGATCTTAATAAAGCATGTCCTAAGGATGATTTCCCACTGCCAAATATCGACACCATAGTTGATCTAACAGCTGGCCACGCCATGTATTCATTAATGGATAGTTTTTCTGGATATAACCAAATCAAGATTGCACCCGAAGATCAAGAGAAAATAGCCTTCACATGTCCATGGGGAACTTATTGTTGGAATGTCATGCCTTTTGGTCTGAAAAATGCTAGAGCTACTTACCAAAAGAGCCATGACTACCATCTTTCACGACATGATGCATGTATTCATGGAAGATTATGTGGATGACATATTGGCAAAATCATACACCAGAGAAGGACATCTTGAAGTATTGTCCAAAATATTTGCAAGATTATAGAAATTCAAAGTTTGCCTCAACCCTAAGAAATGTGTTTTTGGGGTCAAGTCTGGAAAACTCTTGGGGTACATTATTTCAGAAAAAGGAATTGAAGTAGATCCAGCAAAATTTCAAGCAATTATGGAAATGCCCCCACCAAAGAACATCAGTTAGCTAAGATCACTACAAGGACTACTTCAATCTATACGGAGGTTCATCGCACAATTGGCTAACAAGAGTTTACCATTCACACATCTACTACATAAAAATGTTCCTTTTAAGTGGGATGACAAATGTGAATTGGCTTTTTAGAAAATCAAAGAATATCTAATGACTCCACTGGTTCTCATATCACCAGATCCAGACAAATCACTCATCTTATACATTGTTGCAATAGAAACATCTCTGGGGGCACTGCTAGCACAAGAAGACACTACAGGGAAGGAACGTGCAATCTACTACATCAATAGAACATTAACAAGTCATGAGCTCAACTACACTTCTATTGAGAAGGCTTGTCTGGTAGTAGTCTTTGCTTCACAAAAGTTTCGGCATTACATGCTGACCCATACGGTCAATTTGGTTTCGAAGATTGATCCACTCAAGTATTTGTTGAGCAAGGCCTCATTGACAGGAAGGTTAGCGAAATGGGTAATGATTCTAAGTGAGTTTGACATACACTATGTTGACCGCAAGGCCATCAAAGGACAAATTATAGCTGATCAATTAGCAAAAGTACCACTACAAGCAGATCATCCCTTGCACATTGAATTTCCAGATGCAGATGTCTTCACTGCAGAATCCAAACAACCATGGTCATTATACTTTGATGGTTCTTTCACTCAACATGGATTGGGAGAAGGCATACTTTTTGTCACCCCTCAATGACAAACCATTCCTCGTTCATATCGGCTAATGTTCCCATGCACCAACAACATAGCTGAATATGAGGCATTAATCACTGGACTCAAGATAGCAATGGAATGGAGAATAACAGAGTTACAGGTATATGGTGACTCACAATTGGTCATTTGTCAGATCAATAATGACTACCAAACAAAAGATGAAAAACTACTACCTTATAAAAAGATGGTGGATGACTTCAAGAAATACTTTGTGGACATCAAATTTACACAAATTCCAAGGCTTGATAATAAAGCAGTTGATGCTATGGCTACGATCGCATCATTGTTACAACTCCCAGAAACTCAACATCGTTATGAATTTCTGGTGGAACAATCATTTACACTTGCTTATGATACACCCGAAATCCAAATCGTTTGTCATTTGGTAGGATCCGATTCGCCTTGGTACGGAAAAATTTATGCCTACCTCAAAGATGACATCTTACCACCTGATCTATCTCGTAACCAAAAATGCAACTTTATCCGCCAATCCGCTCACTATACCCTCATCACTGATACCCTTTATCGTTGTGGTCTTGATGGTACTTTACTCTGATGTCTTGAACGCGAAGAATCTGATAAAGATTTATAAGAAGTTCATGGTGGCATCTGTGGTACTCATTCAAGTGGACTGACCTTATCTAAGAAACTGATTAGAATGGGTTACTATTGGCCTACAATGGAGAGGGAATCATTCACTTTTGTGAAAACATGTTCAAAATGTCAGATTCATGGGAATCTCATTCATGCTCCTACACAAGAACTTCAACCATTTACACCAACCTGGCCATTTTCTCAATGGGGGTTAGATCTAGTGGGCAAGATTCATCCTTCTTCATCAAATGGGCATAAATTTATCATCACAGCAACAGAGTATTTCACCAAGTGGATTGAGGCAGTCCCTCTTACCAAAGTTATCGGCAAACAAATATCCTCATTCATACTTAACTATATTATTTTTTGGTATGGCATTCCCAACTCCATTATTACAGATAATGGACGTCCATTCAAAAATTAGGATGTTGATGAACTTTGTGAGAGATTCCACATACAGCACAGATATTCAACACCATACTATCCACAAGGGAATGGCCAAGCAGAAGCCTCAAATAAAACCATATTGAAAATCTTGAAAAAGACTGTGAATACATCAGGGAAAGATTGGCACGTTCAACTCAATCCTGCTTTATGGGCCTACAGAACCAGTGTCCGCACGCCAACAGGGGCAACACCATTCACCCTTGTTTATGGAGCAGAAGCTATATTGCCCTTAGAAGTTGAGATTCCCTCAATCAGAGTATCCTTGAAAGGCCTCACAACAGATGATGAATACAGAGTTTCCCGCCTTCAAGAACTGGAACTTCTAGACGAAAAGAGGCAAAGAGCTGCTGGTCATTTGAAAGCCTATCAACAAATGATGTCTCGTAGCTACAACCATAAAGTAAAGCCACGTACCTTTCAAGTGGGTGATCTTGTTCTGAAAGAGAATCCACGCAATCAACAAGATAGAGAGAAGAAAGGAAAGTTTGAACCAAATTGGCTAGGTCCTTATGTGGTTATCGCCGTCTATGGTTCAGGAGCCTACAAGCTATCAACGCCAGAAGGGGACCTGTTTGACGATCCTATCAACAACATGCATCTAAAAAAGTATTATGTCTAAGGCGGTTATTATCATTAGAAAAAGTCCTAAAAAAAATCCAAAAAAATCAGAAAAAGTCCTAAAAAAATCCAAAAAAATCAGAAAAAGTCTTGAAAACATCCAAAAAAATCAGAAAAAGTCCTGAAAAAATCCACAAAAATCAGAAAAAGTCCCGGAAAATCAAAAATCGTAAAAAGTCGGAAAAATAAAAATTTAAAAATCAGAAATGTCATAGGGTGAAACCCGCAAGGCAGGATTCTATTGACAAGAAAAATGCAATAAAAACAAATAGTGAAAATCTGGCAAACAAACGCTATTTGGAAGCTCTCCATCTATTAGTTCATGTTCTGCACTTAACTTTTCAATCTTCATTTTCATGCATCTTTTCCATCATCTTAGGGTCACACCAGCACCATGCTATCATCATTTGCCTTGAGCGATAATGTCTTATCATGGCTTGATTATTATTCACTTCAACAAGTTGTGTCGATACCTAGGGAAAACATGGGGCATATTGGGGGCAATCAACTTTCAAATGGTAAGACAATGACATCGAATCCAATCACGCAAAACAAAACAACCAACTCAAACCAAAACAACCAACCATTGATCCATATCACAGTAGCTTTCAGTTGCGTACCTTATCATGACTCATATCTGGATGATCTCTAAATCTGAATTAATGTTTGGAATCACAGTAGTCCATTTTTGAATAATGGTTGTTTAATTTTTGATATCATTTCTCTGGAGCACACTCGATGATGTACTGAACTAGAGTGGCGAGGAAAGAGGATGATTTTTTCTTTGTCTGATGTCTGGAGGTTAATCATTTATCGGTTGCAAATATGTCACGAGACGTGATGATTTATCATTGATGACCGTTCCAAATTTGCATCAGATAGTGGTTAGTCTTTGTCTGTTTACGCAAGAAATGCTCAGGTCATCTCGGTTCAATTATACCTAGATGCTTGTGTTCACTTGCTATATCAAAAATCATGAAAGTTGTACTCAGGTCATCATTCGTGCTAATTTCCCCTCTGATGCTTGTACATACCTCCAACATTTTAAAATGCTCTATGATGATTCCAGAAAGTATACCAACAAGCTCAACAAAATGGTTGGTTTCATTTAGTTGCATTTCATTTTAGATCATTTATACATACCTGCATAGTGGATTTGCACTCGAGTTTTGAAAGGATGATAATCACATCAATGGATGTCATGTCTCTTTGGACTGCTTGTGGAGGACATTTGAACATTTGTTTCATCATCACCTTTCACCTGCATTATCATTTATCATTTATCATTCATTTTCATATCATTTAGTTTCTCTATCATCTTCATCTCATTAACACTTTATCATTTTCATATTCATTTCATGTTCCTTTTATACATTCACTATTATTTCATTCATTATCATTTTCGTTATCATATCTTACCATGCAGTGCATTTCATATCACTTATCATTTTCATACATGTCATTATAATTGCATTTCATTTTATCATTTCACTTAATCATCATTATAGAACATTTACATTCATATCGTATCGTTAACCATCCTATCATTTTCCATATCTTTTCATTTTGCAAATTCATTTGTCATCCTTTGTCATCTTACATTTGAACATTCAAAAAAATAAATACTCCATATATACATTTTCATATCATTTTCATCAGTCATCCACCTGCATGACATCATTAGTCTACATCATCAGTCATCATCATCATCATAAAAACATCATATCGAATCATCCTGCAAATCATGGTAGTCATCAAATCATTAAAATTCATATCAAAATCCATAACACATAGAAAAAAAATGCATATCACATCATCACAAATCACCGCTGCATATCATTACTCATCAAAAATAATACAAATGTCCAATGTCCAATGAAGCTAAAAATTCTAAAGAGATACATGAGATATGACCAAAATAACGTACATGCTCCAAACATAATAGACATACAGATGTGTGAATGAATCAATAATGATACATCAAAAATATCAGAGCCCCCTGATAGGGTTGGCCTCTGTGATGGAAGTCTTATCTCCTTCCCCAAGATCTCTGTGTGGTCTCGACACACCTCGATTTTGAAAAACTCAATCAAAATCTCTCTATCTATCAATGCCTCACAGCATGCAACCGCAACCCATATCAAAGTGACCAATATCAGTGACTCATCTCAAGTGACCCATATCAATGGCCCATATCAGAAACCCATATCAAGTGAACTATATCAGTGACCGATATCAGTGACTCATACCAGTGCATCATATCACAGACCCATATCACCCAATCAATCCTATCAGGCAAACCAATACACAAATTTATCTAGCTAGATATCATATCAATCTGATCTACCATCAATCACTATTTATTTTCTATCGCAGAAAGCAAATTTATCAAAAATGAAATCATTCATCTACTATTTGTTTTCTATCGTAGAAAGCAAATTTATCAAACACTTTATCAATCATTTACTCTTTGTTTTTCTATTTTCGGGAAGCAAAGTTACTAATTCATCATCATCATTTCATCATTTCCATCAAAAGGGGCATCATATCAACAGGGGCATCTTTTTCATCATTTATCGGGAGCTAAATCACTATCTCCTTGGCAGAATATCATTATCCAATCTTCTTTATCATATTTTCAGACTTCATATCATTCATGATTTACCTCCTGAGGGGGCATCATCAGCAGCAACATCGAAAGCATATCAAGGGCAAAATCTTATTTTCTTTGAAGCAATATGTTTTACACATCACTTCAAAGAGGGGCAAAATGTATATGCATAAAATTGGTCATATTTAATTTTTCCTGACATTTAATTAAATATTTAATATTTAATTAATTCCTCTAAAATTCTTCTATACGTAATTAAATTTATTTAATTTAATTATAGTATTCATTCATCCCACCATAATTAAATAGATCTATTTTATTTAATTATTCCACATTCTACTTGATTAAATTAAATAAATACATTTTATTTATTTAAGTTAATTATCATCTTTTGAATTTAATTAAATCTTTTTAATTAAATTTAAATATCTCTTTTCTTTCTATTTTAAAACTTTCCTCTAATTAATTAAATACTTTTATTTAATTAATTTCATTCTTTCAAATTTAATTAAATATTTTATTTAATTAAAGATTTTCTGCTTTCTTCAAATCATAATTAGATATTCTGTTTAATTATAAAATCTTCTGATTTCCTCAAAATCTTAAATATTTATTTATTTAAGAAAAAATCAACATGCACTCATAAATAAATAATTGAATTAGATAATTCATTATTTATCTGATCATAATCTTTCCATTCTTTTCTTCTAAAAAGATGATTTTTAAATCATCTCATCTTATCTCTTCCATTAAAATGGAAAAATCTGGCTTTATTCGTTTTCTTCTATTTTCTCTTCAATCTCATTTATCTTCAACCGTTTGATCTGTCAGGAATTATCATGGCCGTTGACCAAACCAGCCAATCAAACTCGTTCGAAAACTCTATAAAAGCATGTGCAAATCCAAGCCTTGGTTAATCATCCACATACACTCTGCATAATCGCTCACATATGCACACTTCGTATACTCATTTACATAGCCATATTTTCATCAGCCTTTGCATGCATATTAGTTTTAATAGCATAGCAATATTTCTCATACTAGCATAGCTTTCTTGCATTTTGCATATTATGCATTTTTAGATTTCATCTCGTTCTTCATGCTGCCATTTTGTTGAGCTCTACCTGCTGATCTGAGAGCCATTTCGAAGCAACAAAACGCTGAAGTTAGAGGAGGATAAGACGGTTTCGAGAAGCTGCTGTTATGGTTTGTGTATTTCATTTTTCTTTTACAGCTTTTTTGATTTAATGTTTTATTAACATGTGTTATATTTTTATTTAGATTTGATCCAATTTTCTCACACACAAAATCGAATATTCTCGAATTGTTGATTTATTTGTTTGATGAAATTATTTAATAATGGAAATATTTTTATGTGGAGTTGTTTTCAAGTAATTGATTTCTTGAGGTTATTCGTTAAGTCTATTGTGGTATTCTCTTAATTGTTTTATTGTGTCGTATGGGAAAACCCTAGGTTTACCTTACCTTTCGTAAGAGTTTAACTTACTGTTAAGGGCTTCCAGAGATGGAATGCTTTTCTATCATGTTTCTTATATTCTCCATGTAGGGCAAATGGGGTTAAGGGTCTATGTACGTCTTCTAGAGAAGTCCTCTAGAGTGGGATGTTTTGTGTAGAGGTTCAATTTGTGATTCGCCATGGGAATGGTTTAGAGTTGTAGTATGATGTTGTACCCAGTTTCCATGAACGGGGATTTTGTGCCTCCTGGGAAATAGGAGAGGGTAATGAGATTTGTACCTCCTTTGGAAGGAGTGTGTTTTTGTATTTGGTTTCCTCCAGTGTTCGGAGTGAGTTCCTTGTTTTGTTTCCTCCTTGGATTGGAGAGGTTATGTTGTCTAGTTACCTATTGTGGTATTGTATCTTGTATGTTGTCGATAGGAGAGTGGCTCTTTGTGAGGGTCTAGCACACAAAGGGGCGCTAGGGTAACTCACCTAGAGTTTAACTAAGTGATAATCTAAAAGAATTAATGGGGATCTTTCACACTAATAAGATAAAGAATGTCTCTCTCATGAAGCAAGTGAATGATAAGGCTCGAGATGAGATGGGACGCATAGTTTTGCGCAAGGGTCCGGCGGCCGGTAGAGGCAAGCCAGGGTAACCCAAGATGGGGGTCGGATAGCCTAGGAAGGTTGAGCCAGGGTAACTCATGGAAATTTATGCATGACACTCTTCCTATGTCGACAGTTAATCAATTATTGTGTGATGTTCTTGATCTTTGTTCTCTAGAAGCATTGTAACCTCGTGTTAAGTGATGTTGTGATTGTAGTGTTAAGTGATATTGTGTTTGTAGTTGTTAAGTGACTTTGTGATTGTAGTTGTTAAGTGATATTATGTCTGTAGTGGTAATTGATTTATTGATTTCTCTTTGGTTATTGTTGAAAAAAGTCTTTGTTATTATGCCTTGAATTTCATTGATGTTGTGAGTGTGACTAGTTGTAATTTGGAAAGGTGTTTTATTGTTATGTTCAGATATGATTTGTTGTTGTGCCTTTTGGATTTGTTGTTGTGAGTTCTCTAGGTGGTCTTTGATGTTAAGTTGTCTATCGGGAGTTAGTATTGTGTTACTGTTAGGCGTGCTTGGTCGGGGATCCTTCCTTGTCTACTCCTAGCACGGGGGTGGTTGGGTGGAACGTGCTTCACACCCCATTAGGTTCCCATTCTATTGCAGATGTATCTTTTATCGCAGGGTTTTGGAGGATGTTGATGATCCAGTAATTATTTGTACCGGATGTATGTTATACTTCAGATGTTATTTATTCATTGATGTATTGTCTCCCACGCGTGTTGGGATGACCTTGTTGTAAATTGTATATGTGGTTGTTGAGATGTATTTTCAGTCAATTGTATTTTACTATCATTTGGATGTAATGTATATTTAGGCCATGTATTTATTCAGGAACGATCATTTGTAATAGTTGTGTTAAGTTGTGTTATTTCTATGGTAATATAAATGCTTCATATCCTTATAGTATTTTTCATTGTCATGTGTACATATGTTATTAATATGGTTATTGTTTAATAGATATTTTAAATGATGAAATGGGAATGAATAGATTTACGTAAATGTTTAATTATGGTTATTCTGTTATCTGTGTTATGGGTTAGAATAGTAATGTCACCCTGTGTGCCCCAATGGAATTAGTTGTGCCACATAATACATTGTTATGTTAGAAAACTTAAGTATGTTTATTATATTCTTTTAAAAAAAAAATTGTTCTGTTGTTATTAGTTCCTTTGGGGTTCGCACAGTGGGGCGTTACAGTTAGGTAACTTGACGTAAAAATTTGAATAAGTTATCTATATTATTTCAAAAATATGAAATAATGGAATCTATAACAAATTGAATATAGTTTCTAAACTAGTAGGTTTGTTTTAAAAATATATATATATTTGGTGAAAGTTAGAAATTTCAATGCAGTAGTACTTAAATTTTAGGGAAAAAATAAGTAGGTGTTTGTCTAACCACCCTAACAACAATAAAATGATAATATTTTTTATAATACATTAGATATAAGTATATGACTTATGCCTTGATGTGATGCACATTTTTTTGTAATTTTTTTCAAAGTAAATAATTAATTATGATTTTTTTATTACAAATTTTAAAAAATATTAAAAACTTGTATGTCTAACCACCTTAACTTGGTTAAAACTTCATGAAATTGATTTTTTTAATTTAATCCTATAATATGAAAAGCATAGCATGTGACACATGTTTTGGATTCAAAAAACGTGATATTGTTTGAAAGCTATAGATGTTTTACAATCAACCTATCAATCAGCACTTTAGTCATAATTTGAATAGAAAATGAATAATAATTACTTATTAAATTCAAAGTAAATGATAATTTATATTGGTAGAGTGTTGAGAATATCCTTTAAAAAACCTTTTTGTTTCATCAATTTTGGATTAAAAAAATTCATCATCTACATAACCATCATATTGCCACTTTTTGGCCCATCATGATCCTACACATACCCAAAGGACATTTTCATGTTTGAAATGGACTCTTAGTTTTGTAGTGCCTTGACTTTGTCAAAATTATGTTGCATAATAGAGGTAAATTTACCCATTAAAAATTTCAAGTTATTCTTTGACTAAGTTGACTTTATCTTAGGATTTTTAATTATATAGTTTTACATGGTTTGAGGAGGCTATAATGCTGACCATGGAATCTATGGAACATGGAATCCTTCAAGGTCATGAAGATGGTAAGAAAAATCATAAGGTTCATTAGTTCTCTTCAATATAGGAGCATGCTCATGGAAGATAAAGAAAAAATGATAAGTCTATTTGTTCTTTTGAACTCTATCATTTTCATAAAAGGATTCTCATGGTTTTTGTAATGCCCATATTTTACACTAGAGCGAATATGCTACTAGGTTTTTTTTTTTTTTTTTCAATGACGATGTAGAATCCAACAAAATTAACCATGCGTATGCAATGTATATCACATGTTGGTGTAAGGTTGTCATCCTTGATGACATATTTTCTAGGTGTGGGGTAAGGGAAGGAAAATAAATTCGGGTGAGTGGAGCCCATCACAGGCACCCTCAAACATGCATAGGATAGGCTCGATACCCTAGGTCAATAAAGTTTACATTAGGTGTCCCAATGACCGAGGTAAGGTCATGAAATCCTATTTACAATTAACTACTTGCTACAAGGTTAGGGTTTCCAACACTGGCAGTTTAAGAATACACACCACATCTAAACTTTTAAACTAACCTTGGTACATACTTGCTTACACTTCACCATTGAATGACTACAAACATAGTACTAATATCTCCTGCATTATTTATTTATTTATTTATTTCTATTGGGTTTACTTAGTCATACAAGTTGTATGAACTTGGTCTTCACAATACTCTTTAGACATGAATGTCAAAATCATAACGGAGCTAATGCTAGTCTTAAGCCTCGATCTCAGTCATCGACATACTTCTAATTATTAATATATTGATGCTAAAATTAGTATTATTCCAATATATCATTTGGATTGGAATTATCTTTGTTACAAGTAATAATGCATCTATACTATTCACGATAGAGGCAGTATTAGTGCAG
This sequence comes from Sequoia sempervirens, assembly GCA_007258455.2. Taxonomy (NCBI): domain Eukaryota; kingdom Viridiplantae; phylum Streptophyta; class Pinopsida; order Cupressales; family Cupressaceae; genus Sequoia; species Sequoia sempervirens. The sequence continues at coordinate 392,349,992 of VDFB02000003.1, forward strand.
TACACAACATTATAGATTTTCCAATGTGAGGCCTCCATTTGAATGCCTAGTGTGTAGTCATCAACCCGTCTCTCATTTGCTCCAGTGAGAGATCTATGATGTTGTTTTATATTATGTTATTTTTACTCAGATGAGTTGCTTATTTATTTTGTTTTTATTTAATGGTTAAATTCTGAAGCATGCTTCTATCCTCAAAATACCAATGCCAGTATATACTCAAGTTTACAGTGGTTGCAGGGGAGAGAGTGGTGATTTAAATTTTGTTGTAGAGAACTGCACTGGCTTTTGTTTCACCTTATATACAGTGGATGAAAATTGTGAAGCGAATAACTTCTATATTCTCATATTTAACCTTTATATTCTCATATTTTATTTTTTTTATTCCAGTAAGAAGTCTTTTATATTTTTATTGCTATAAAATCTTTGTACAAGGCTACGCCATGCATGCAAATACTTCTGTGAATTTGTAGATGAATGTTAAAGGCTTAGCAAAGGCATGTAAATTGTTTGATAAGAATACTTTCAACTATGAACGTGCAGGATATAGAGGAAACCCATTGAATGGGATGAAATGTTGCGCCATAGGTTGAAAGGAAGTTGTAGCAAAGACTTTAGCAATCCCAGACCATAAAGTTGGCATTTTCCATACCAAATATTACTTGTACAACAGAATTAAGGGAAATCTTTGATACATTTGCAAGAGTTTTGGGTACATGATTAGGGGTACGATTGAGGAGAGAAGGAACATGTATGACAAAATGCCTCATCAGAGATGTCATCACATATCTGAACATGTATTTATTAAGCCATGGATAGTCTGAGCAAAGATGCAGAGGAGGAGAAAACCAAGATATAATGGTGACTATATATATATATATCCTATTGTTATTTAAAAGCTCATTCCAGCAATAACATGGCTTTTATTTATTTATTTATCTATATATATATATTTTTTTATCATTTAATACACTTTTATAGGAAATGGTTATTGTATATATATTTTTATTTATTTATAAAATTAAATCATTAATAAGATTTATATGTACACCACACACACATATGCACTCACAGTTATATATATATATATTATATTATATTCATAAAATCCATACTAAAAAAAAATGTAAAATAAATGTATATTTAATTAATAATATCTATTAGACATTTAATAGGTTGAACATCATAATAGAAATGTTCTTATATTTATTGATATTTATTTTATTTGAAACACAAAAAAAAAAACTTCATGATAAAGCATAAAGATTTTACTTTGTTCGTCAATTAAAGATTGTCTTTATTTCTTAAATAAAGATTTGCCTTCTTGCTTAAATAAAGAAGATTTTCCCTCTCTTTCGTGAGATACATATCAAACCACATGCTACCAACAAATGTTTAATTTTATTTTTATTTTATTTTGTTTTTTTAAAGTCTTAACAACTCTTTTGATACAAGTTTCATAAGGTAACTCTTTCCTCCATTCCAACAATATACAAAACTTGAAATATTACAATAATTTGTATTAATTAAATGGTTAACATGTCAATAAAGGAAAATAACTTTCTCTATTACATCTTTCTTCCCTCTTCCTTTTCCCTTTGAACAATATATGCAATTCATTCTTAAAACTACAATGATACAAATAGCATTTGAGGAATAATGATTTACATGTAAATTGTAATACCCCTCATATTGTTTAAACTTATTAATTTTTGTGTTAACTCGTTATGATGATACTATTAGGGTTTTGATTTGGTTGGTGTAGTTTGATGATGTTGTTATTCCTTTTCTGGACATAATTGGTTGATATGACATTACTAGTATGATTTGTGATATCTTGTGTGTTGTTGGATTTTGTTTATTTAAATGATTTATCATTAATATTTATATGCCAATGTGATGTTATTTAATTCAGTATTATTATATGATGCAGTAGTTTAATATCATGTTATCTTATGTCAATTTGGTTAGAAATGTTAGCTCATTATTGATATTATAATTGTTAGAGTAGATTAGGCGAGAGGACAGTGTAGCATCACTCGTTCACGAGTGCCCTGCTACACTGCAATTCCTTCTCGTGATAGGATGTTCGATTATATACATATACATGTGCTACTTGACGTTTATCTGGATGCAGGATTGCAGGAATAAGTCTCGATTCCACCTGCTTCGGCAGGACAGGGCGAGCAATAAATTAACCCAATGGGTAAAAGTTGAAAAAGGGAGTAGGCTTGGAAGTGTCCCCGTCCCAAGTCCGTCGTCTGTTGTGAGTTGTGTTAGGATTGAAGTCTTGTCTTGTCTTGTATGTAGTTTTATTGTTGAGTATTTATTTTATTCTTGGTTAGTGTTTAATTAATTAATCGTATTCATAAAATAATTAAGTATTGTTTCACTGTTATTTGATTTAATCAAGAGTTGGAAAAATGTTAAAATTGAATAAATAATAAATTAAAAGTGATTTAATTAATTAAAAGTGAAAATAATTATAATTAAATTAATATAGTTGAGTCATTAAATATTATTTTTTATTAATATTAAATTAGGAAATTTTGTGGAGATAATATCTAAATTTAAATAATTATTCCAATTAAAATTTTAGATAAATGTGAGCTTTTAAAAGCTGGAAAAGGACCAATAGGAAGGGGGCTTTTTGTGAAAAGAAAGCAGATGTGCTTTATGGAGTTTTATTTTTGATTTATTGTTTTGATGAGGAAATTTATTCACACACAAGTTTGTTCTGGTGGGAGTTTTGCTCTGTAGTTCTTAGATCTAGAAAAGAAAAATAAGAAAATAGCTTTCAGTTTTGAGTTTTGAGTAGTTTTGGAATAAAAACTACTATGAGTTTGGAAAGAGAAGATTGTTTAGAAGAACATTGAAGGAAGGAGGTCGAAGGAGTTATAGGAGAAATTCGAGAGGAGGTTACAGGTGGGATTCTCCTTCAGACACAGAATTCCAGGTTTTCCCCTTTTATATTATTAATACTTCGTAGGTCTGTAAATAAATCTGATTTCTAGGTTTTCGAAAATTGTTTGAATGAAGTTTAGGTTTTGAAAACTTGTTTGTGTTTAAAATTCATGAATCTTCTGTAGAAAATTTTAGTAGAAACCCTTTTTGAAACTCTTCAACATAGTTATTAGGGAAAATTAGTGTGGTTGAAATATAAAAAAAAAAAAAATCATTTCCGATTGAAAATCAAATCATCTGTAGAAAACTGTGGTAAACCCTATGAAATTTATTCAATAAAATTTAAACCCTTTGAAGTTTATTCAATAAAATCGTTTCTGAAAATTATTGTTGGGAAGAAAATCATTATTTTATGACTTGAATTTATTTGTCTAATTTATTTTGTATCTGGGGGAAAATCTAATTGTATGTTATTTATTTTCAAATTTGGCATAAATATCTGTATTTTTATATATACCTGTATATATGTGTGTATCAAATAAATAAATTAGTTTATGCTTGATAATATCTATCTTATTTTCCCTGTGTACATTCCTCTCTGTACTGTGTACTGCATGCTTGTTGAAAAAGAAATATATTTAATTCGTTTTAATGATTAAGAGATATATTTAAGAAAAATAAAAATAAATTTTATTACTTTCAAATTTTGAAATTTGATCATAAATATGAATTATGATTTATAATGTATTTTTTTTGGGAATCGATCCGAACTTCATAGTCCTGAAATTATATTAAATTCATTTTTTTGTTATTAAAAGTTATAAATTTTATAAAATAAAATTATAAATTTTAGTATTGGGGAAAGGGCGGACGGCTTTCGCCGTACCACCCTGACCCCTGCGCTGGGCGCAGCAGTGGCAGCCGCCACTTGGCTGCGCACAGCAGCCGAGGAAAGGGCGGATGACTTTCACCGTACCACCCTGACCCCTGCGCTGGGCGCAGCAGTGGCAGCCGCCACTTGGCTGCGCACAGCAGCCGTAGGCTGCTGTACGCAGCCCAGTGGAGGCTGCGGCCTCCCTTGGGAGGTACGCAGTACCTCCCTTGGGAGGTGCGCAGGGACTGCCGTGAGTTTTGTTTTTTAAAAAGCAAATTTAAACTCTTAAATTTATTTAGTGTTTATTTGTTATTTCGAATTTTCATTGCATTCGAATTTAGTTTAAATGTGAAGTTATATATATTAATATATTTTGTTTATTCGGGTTTTTATGCAATGATATATAAACATATTTAGTTTATAATATATATATATATATATATTTATTTATTGATTTTGTATGTTTTAGAAAGTTATGTTAAAAATTTTAATAATATATTTAAATAAATTTTAATTGTATGTGTATATTTATATTGTATTTTTGTATAAATGTATATACATTAGGTTAGTTATTTATAATGTTATGGTTAGAAAATAAGTAAGAGATTTATATATATTGTGATCACGATTAATATGATAATTTTTATAAGACATTATATTTTAGTTTAATCAGAAATTGGAAATAAAGTTTTGTAATTATAGTTAAATTGGTTGGTTAATCTTGAAGGTCATAGGATTATAGTTAAATCGAAAAGTAAAATTAAAAGTGATGATGTTATAATGTAATTGTACGAATTCGAATTAACAATGTGTTTTGTTTTGAATCATGTAATCTCGAATTGTTGATTTAATTGTTTAATGAAATTATTGAGTTTGGAAATATTCTTTATGGAGTTATGTTTTTATGAAATCGTTTTCTTGAGGTTATTCCTTAAGTCTATTGTTGTGTGCTCTTTATTGTTTCATTGTGTCGTATGGGAAAACTCTAGAATTACCTTACCCCCATAAGAGTTTATGTTATTGTTAGGGACTTCCAGAGATGGAATATTTTTCTATCATGTTCTTTTATTCTCCATGTCGGGGAATTAGGGTTAAGGGTATTGTAAGTCTTCCAGAGAAGTTTTCTTGTGTGGATGGTATGTGTTGAGGTTTATTTTGTGAATCACCTTGAGGAATTGTATTATGATGTTGTACCTGGTTTCCATGAATGGGGATTTGTGCCTCCTAGGAAATAGGAGTGGGTAATGAGAATTGTACCTCCTTTGGAAGGAGTGTGTATTGGGATTGGTTTCCTCCAGTGGTTGGAGTGGGTTCCTTGTTTTGTTTTCTCCTTGGATTGGAGAGTTTATGTTGTTTAGTTACCTATTGTGGTATCGTGCCTTGTGTGTTGTCGATAGGATAGTGGCTCTTTGTGGGGGTCCGGCACACAAAGGGGCGCCAGGGTAACCTACCTAGAGTTTAATTTAATTAAGTGATAATCTAAAAGAATTAATGGGGGGGCTTTCACACTAATAAAGATAAAAGGATGTCTCTCTCATGAAGCAAGTGAAAGATCAGGCTCGAGATGAGACAGGACGCATAGTTTTTCGTGAGGGTCCGGCGGCCGGTAGAGGCAAGCCAGGGTAACCCAGGATGGGGGTCCGGTAGCCTAGGAAGGTTGAGCCAGGGTAACTCATGGCAATTTATGCATGACACTCTTCCTATGTCAACAGTTAGCTAGTTATTGTGCGATGTTCACGATCTTTGATCTTTGGAAGCATTATAACCTTGTGTTAAGCATTATAACCTTGTGTTAAGCATTATAACCTTGTGTTAAGCATTGTAACCTCATGTTAAGTGACTTTGTGATTGTAGTTGTGAAGTAATATTATGATTGTAGTGGTTAAGTTCCTTGTTGTTTCTCTTTGGTCATTGTTGGATGAGGTCTTTGTTATTATACCTTGAGTTCATTGAATTTGTGCATGTGACTGGTTGTTATTTGGGAAGGTGTTTAATTGTTATGTTCAGAAGTGATTTTTTGTTGTGCCTCTTGGAATGGTTGTCGTGAGTTTTCTAAGTGGTCTTTGATGTTATGTGTCTGTTGGGAGTTAGTCTTTGTTGTTGTTAGGCGTACTTGGTCGGGGACCCTTCCTTGTCTACTCTCAGCATGGGGGTGGTTGGGTGGAATGTGCTTCGCACCCCGTTGGGTTTCCCTCTTCTGTTGCAGATGTATCTTTTACTTGCAGGTTTTGGCGGATGTTGATGATCCAGTATCCTTATGTACCAGATTGATGTATATACTTCATATGTAATATATTCATTTGTGTATTTTCTCCCACGTGTGTTGGGATGACCTTGTTGTAATTGTATATGTGATTATTGAGATTGTATTCTTCTATCATTGGGATGTAATAATCATTCAGGCCATGTAATTATTCAGGATCATTTGTTATAGTTGGTTACGTTGAGTTGTATCTATCAAAATATGTAACACTTTATATCTTATAATTTCATGTATTGTCATATGTGCATATGTTATTCGTATGGATATAGTTGATAGATATTTTAAATGATGAAATGGGTATGAGTAGATATGCGTAATGGATTATTTATTGTTATCTTATTTTTGTGGTTATGGGTTAGAATAGTTATGTCACTTCGTGTACCCCATTGGAACTAGTTGTGCCTCATGATACAATGTTATGTTATAATACTTAAGTATGTTTATTATATTCTTTTTAAAAAAAAATTGTTCCATTGTTTTAGTTCCTTTGGGTTTCGCATGGCGGGGCGTGACATAAATAAATAACACAAAATGAATAAGGATTGCTCTTTCTCCATTTTCTTTTATTTTGCAACAAACACTAATGTTCCTTATTACAACTAATTCTAAGAAATACAAATAATGACACACAACTAAATCGGGCTTGCTCTCCACCCTACCATAATGGTGTCATGGAGCCTCGTGGGCTCTGGCCATACCCCTGAGCAAGAAATATATTAACCCCAAGATGATAGATGGAGTTATCTCAATCTTACCAGAAATACCAAAACAATATGACATCAAATTTCACACATTTAGGCTCTCCACTCACCATATTCAACAAGATCCACACAACATTTTACCCTCCTACAACAAAATGGACAAGATGATGAAGATGAGGAGACTTATCTTTTTGTTTAGTTGAGGGGATTTAGATCTTCCATCCTCCACTCCTCTCCAAGCCAATCTATCTTGAGTCCATATCCTAAGAAGGAGCCTTCTCCCCTCCTCACCTCTTCTCTTCAATTTACACAAAGGTTCTCCAAAAGGAGAAGTGGGTAGTGCCCAAATCTTCCACCTTCTTGAGATATATAGGGATCTTCCAACCCTACACTTTTTCCCACAAGTGCTCACACATGTGTGAGTCTTGTGCCAAATCCAAGAACCTTTGGGGAGTGGGAAGTTGAGAGTGACAAGTCACTTTTCCCAAGCCCCAACACTTTTTGAACTCGTCACATTCATGAATGTGGACTTGTGAGGGGTCTTCTCACATTCTAAGGACAAGTTCACATGTCAAAAAGGTTCCAAACCCATAGGTATAGGTCCTAGGGGTCTATTCTTGTTCAAAAACCAAGGAAATTGACTCAATAATCCCTTTTTAAAACCCACAAAAGAATCCATACGATTTTTGATCTTGACCAAGGGTTCCAGCCCCAACCTAACTCACATCACATGACCTACAATTGGATTCTACTCAAACATAATCAGCCAATCAATAATAAAACCTCAAACCCTTCTAAGTTAAATAGGGCTACACTTAGAACTTCCCAAAGATGTATTTGATTTGATTCCAATATTTATCCATCCTCCTATTTTTACATCTGATCCCTTTAACGTCAATTTCACCTTGACTCACTTAATTTCCTGCACAACATAATTAATCATAGTTAGATATAATAATAACCACATTAATTGCAAACCGAATCTTTGTAACTTTATTCACAAACCATTTTCATAGCTAATTACTCTTTCAATGTAATACGACACAACAATTATCTTATTTCAAATTCTTCTTATAAGTTTGAATCTCATACCATAATTCGCATGCCCATACATCTTCATTAAGTAAAATAACAATGATATAACATAAAGTAAAAATAAACTATAAGGTCATTGTTAGACAGTTGCCTTCATATCATTCGTAATATATCTAACCATCTATTTGGGGGAAATATATAACAATTTAAGGTTGTATTAGTCACTTGCAATGAGAGGCCTTACAGTTTTTAAGTCAAATTCATTTTGGGTATGTTTTACTTTAATAGTTTGTATAAGATCTATATCACAAGAAGCCACAAAGATACATTATGGAAATTATTTTTAATATTCTCTCAATGGGAAGAAATAACATCGAAGAATAAAACTTAGACTATAATGTTAAGGGACTATGCATTTAGAAACCATTTTTCTTAGGGAAAATAAATATGCATGCTAGATCATAGCTTTAGCTTTCACTTATGAAAGACGGAAAAAACTTCGATATTCTCAAAAGCATGTGATATTCTTCAAGGATACAATAATTTACACTTTATATTCCTTGTTAATGTATAGTCCACTATAAAAGAATAAATAGTATAGTGCCTTGAAAGGGGGTATGTGTAGGATCATCATGGAAAAACAGGTGCTTAAATGCACAAAATTTCAAAAAAATTAGAGTTAGGTAACTTGGCGTAAAAATTTGAATAAGTTATCTATATTATTTCAAAAATATGAAATAATGGAATCTATAAAAAATTGAATATAGTTTCTAAACTAGTAGGTTTATTTTAAATATATATATATTTGGTGGAAGTTTGAAATTTCAATGCAGTAGTACTTAAATTTTAGGGAAAAAATAAGTAGGTGTTTGTCTAACCACCCTAACCACAATAAAATGATAATATGTTTTTATAATACTTTAGATATAAGTATATGACTTATTCCGTGATGCAATGCACATTTTTTTGTAATTTTTTTCAAAGTAAATAATTAATAATGAATTTATTTTATTACAACTTTTAAAAAATATTAAAAACTCGTATGTCTAACCACCTTAACTTGGTTAAAACTTCATAAAATTAATTTTTTCTTTTTTAATCCTTTAATATGAAAAGCATAGAATGTGACACATGTTTTTGGATTCAAAAAATATGATATTGTTTGAAAGCTATAGATGTTTTACAATCAACCTATCAATCAGGACTTTAGTCATAAATTGAGTAGAAAATGAATAATAATTACTTATTAAATTCAATGTAAAGGATAATTTATATTGGTGGACTGTTGAGAATATCCTTTAAAAAACCTTTTTGTTTCATCAATTTTGGATTAAAAAAATTTGTCAGCTACATAACCATCATATTGCCACTTTTTGGCCCATCATGATCCTATACATACCAAGGGACATTTTCATGTTTGAAGTCGACTCTTAGTTTTGTAGTGCCTTGACTTTGTCAAAATCATGTTGCATAAGAGAGGTAAATTTACCCATTAAAAATTTCAAGTTATTCCTTGACTAAGTTGACTTTCTCTTAGGGTTTTTAGTTATTTAGTTTTACATGATTTGAGGAGGCTATAATGCTAACGATGGAATTTATGGAACATGGAATCCTTCAAGTTCATGAAGATGGTCAGAAAAATCATAAGGTTCATTAGTTCTCTTCAATATAGGAGCATGCGCATGGAAGATAAAGAAAAAATGATAAGTCTATTTGTTCTTTTGAACTCTATTATTTTCATAAAATGATTCTCATGGTTTTTAAGTCAAATTCATTTTGGGTATGTTTTACTATGATAGTTTGTATAAGATCTACATCACAAGAAGCCACAAAGATACATTATGGAAATTATTTTCAATATTCTCTGAATCGGAACAAATAACATCGAAGAACAAAACTCAGACTATAATGTTGAGGGACTATGCATTTAGAAACCATTTTTCTTAGGGAAAATAAATATGCATGCTAGATCATAGCTTCATCTTTCACTTATGAAAGATGGAAAAAACTTTGATATTCTCAAAAGCATGTGATATTCTTCAAGGATAAAATGATTTGCACTTTATATTCCTTGTTAATGTATATTCCACTATAAGGGAATACATAGTATAGTGCCTTGAAAGGGGGTATGTGTAGGATCATCATGGAAAAACAAGCCCTTAAGTGGCAAAAATTTCAAAAAAATCAGAGCTAAGTAACTTGACGTAAAAATTTGAATAAGTTATCTATATTATTTGAAAAATATGAAATAATGGAATCTATAACAAATTGAATGTAGTTTCTAAACTTATAGGTTTGACTTAAAAAATATATATATATTTGGTGAAAGTTTGAAATTTCAATGTAGTAGTACTTAAATTTCAGGGAAAAAATAAGAAGTAGGTGTTTGCCTAACCACCCTAACCACAATGAAATGGTAATTTTTTTTATAATACTTTAGATATAAGTATATGACTGATGCATTGATGTGATGCACATTTTCTTGTAATTTGTTTCAAAGTAAATAATTAATTATGAATTTTTTATTACAAATTTTAAAAAATATTAAAAAATCGCATGTCTAACCACCTTAACTTGGTCAAAACTTCATGAAATTGATTTTTCCTTTTTTAATCCTATAATATGAAAAGCTTAGAATGTGACACATGTTTTTGGATTCAAAAAAAGTGATATTGTTTGAAAGCTATAGATGTTTTACAATCAACCTATCAATTAGGACTTTAGTCATAATTTGAATAGAAAATGAATAATAATTACTTATTAAATTCATTGTAAAGGATAATTTATATTGGTGGAGTGTTGAGAATATCCTTCAAAAAAACTTTTGTTTCATCAATTTTGGATTAAAAAAATTCACCAGCTACATAACCATCATATTGCCACTTTTTGGCCCATCATGATCCTACACATACCCAAGGGACCTTTTCATGTTTGAAATGGTCTCTTAGTTAGGTAGTGCGTTGACTTTTTCAAAATCATGTTGCATAATAGAGGTAAATTTACCCATTAAAAATTTCAAGTTATTCCTTGACTAAGCTGACTTTCTCTTAGGGTTTTTAGTTATTTAGTTTTACATGGTTTGAGGAGGCTATAATGCTGACCATGGAATTTATGGAACATGGAATCCTTCACGGTCATGAAGATTGTAAGAAAAAACATAAGGTTCATTAGTTCTCTTCAATATAGGAGCATGCACATGGAAGATAAAGAAAAAATGATAAGTCTATTTGTTCTGTTGAACTCTATCATTTCATAAAAGGATTCTCATGGTTTTTAAGTCAAATTCATTTTGGGTATGTTTTACTATGATAGTTTGGATAAGATCTACATCACAAGAAGCCACAAAGATACATTATGGAAATTATTTTCAATATTCTCTCAATGGGAACAAATACATCAAAGAACAAAACTTAGACTATAATGTTAAGGGAAGATGCATTTAGAAACCATTTTTCTTAGGGAAAATAAATATGCATGCTAGATCATAGCTTTAGCTTTCACTTATCAAAGATGGAAAAAACTTTGATATTCTCAAAATCATGTGATATTCTTCAAGGATACAATGATTTGCACTTTATATTCCTTGTTAATGTATAGTCCATGACAAAGGAATACATAGTATAGTGCCTTGAAAGGGAGTATGTGTAGGATAATCATGGAAAAACAAGCCCTTAAGTAGGAAAAATTTCAAAAAAATCAGAGTTAGATAACTTGACATAAAAATTTGAATAAGTTATCTATATTATTTGAAAAATATGAAATAATGGAATCTATAACAACTTGAATTTAGTTTCTAAACTAGTAGGTTTGTTTTAAAAATATATATATATATTAGGTGAAAGTTTAAAATTTCAATGCAGTAGTACTTAAATTTCAGGGAAAAAATAAGAAGTAGGTGTTTGTCTAACCACCCTAACCACAATAAAATGATAATATTTTCTTATAATACTTTAGATATAAGTATATGACTTATGCCCTGATGTGATGCACATTTTTTTGTAATTTTTTTCAAAGTAAATAATTAATTATGAATTTTTTATTACAAGTTTTAAAAGATATTAAAAACTTGTATGTCTAACCACCTTAACTTGGTGAAAATTTCATGAAATTCATTTTTTCTTTTTTAATCTTATAATATGAAAAGCATAGAATGTGACACATGTTTTTGGATTTAAAAAATGTGATATTGTTTGAAAGTTATAGATGTTTTTCAATCAACCTATCAATCAGGACTTTAGTCATAATTTGAATAGAAAATGAATAATAATTACTTATTAAATTCAATGTAAAGGATAATTTATATTGGTGGAGTGCTAAGAATATCCTTTAAAAAACCTTTTCGTTTCATCAATTTTGGATAAAAAAAATTCGTCAGCTACATACCCATCATATTGCCACTTTTTGGACCATCATGATCCTACACATACCTAAGGGACATTTTCATGTTTGAAATGGACTCTTAGTTTGGTAGTGCCTTGAATTTGTCAAAATCATGTTGCATAATAGAGGTAAATTTACCCATTAAAAATTTCAAGTTATTCCTTGACTAAGTTGACTTTATCTTAGGGTTTTTAGTTATTTAGTTTTACATGGTTTGAGGAGGCTATAATGCTGACCATGGAATTTATGGAACATGGAATCCTTCAAGGTCATGAAGATGGTTAGAAAAATCATCAGGCTCATTAGTTCTCTTCAATATAGGAGCATGCACATGGAAGATTAAGAAAAAATGATAAGTCTATTTGTTCTTTTGAACTCTATCATTTTCATAAAAGGATTCTCATAGTTTTTAAGTCAAATTCATTTTGGGTATGTTTTAGTATGATATTTTTTATAAGATCTACATCACAAGAATCCACAAAGATACATTATGCAAATTATTTTCAATATTCTCTCAATCGAAACAAATTACATCGAAGAAAAAAACTCAAGCTATAATGTTCAGGGACTATGCATTTAGAAACCATTTTTCTTAGGGAAAATAAATATGCATGCTAGATCATAGGTTTAGCTTTCACTTATGAAAGATGGAAAAAAATTTTGTTGGGATCTTCTTTGTTATGAAGAATCAAACCTGTAGTGAAAAATAAAAGGTGTAGATACTCACCATGAAAGGCAAGAATAAAGAATATTGGATGCTCAAAAAATAATGATGAAAGGAAACCAAAGAAAATAATTAAAAGGGACTCAATATTTGGTTTTCTAGGTCCTAAAGGTAAATGATAATGTCGAGAGGGAGATCTAGGCTTTCCCTACATTAGTCAACACTTTTTACTAATTCTAGAGATTTTTTACAAAAATTCTAAAACCCAAACTCATGCAAACCCTTCCAAAAGTTCAACAATGGTTAAAACTCAGGTAATAATATGCATACCTTATATTTATGAAGTAGTAATGTAAATCTATCTTTTTGTACCACACCATACTCTCTCTCTTTTAAACTGCAGTATGTATCTTCATCTTAAATGAGAGTTGTTGATTCTGCACCAGGTATGATGAAAGTTTATCCAAAACCTTACAACATGCTCTTCAAAACTTGGCAACATGCCTCTACCTTTTAGGACCTACTTGCCCCTTTGTTGCTACTTCCATGGAAGAATCATTCAAAAAAAAAATCCATAACCCTAAACCTCCTCATCATGCAGGTGTAATGAAGAAAAAATTGAAACGATTTCCTACTTTGGCACCTAATATTTGAACATTATTTATTTGCCAATATCTTCTGATTTTCTGTAGTACCCCTCCATTCTCACCTGGGATGTGCAGGTAGTCTGGCTAAGGAATCGGAAGAGGAAGATGGGACAAGAGCTTCTAATGGTATTTTATATGTTGTGATTGAATTAATTAAATAAGGGTAATATTGTTATTAAAATGTTAGATTAAATTGTATTTAAATATTTAAATGTTTTATTGATTTTTAAAAAGTCGTGTATTTTATTAAATGATAATTAAAATATTAAATTGTGTTTTATTATTTTAATTAATTATCTTGTTGAGGATAATGGTTAGAATAAAGTATTTAAATTAATTAGATAATGTGCCTTGCAAGTAAAGCTTGCAAAAGCTGATTAAAATAAAAAAAAATATTGAAGAATAGAAAAATAAATAAATAAAGTATGAAAAAGTTGTCGAAACGAATGAAAACTCGGATCTAACTGAAAAGCTTGCTTTTAAAAAAAAAATAATTTCTTTTATTTATGATTTTTGAGAGCTTTTGAAAGGGATGAGCAATATCTTTTATTTAATTATGAATATTTGTAAGTGGGGAGACCGACAGATTTTATGGAGACAGAGTTGCACAAGGTTTCAGAATAAAGGATTGGATTTGAATTCATACACGAAATTCTTGAGAGACGGATTCAAGTAGGAACTGGAAGCTTGTTGTAGAGGTCATCAAAATCAAACGGACATCATCAGATTCTCGAGTAAGCGCAGGACTCTAGGTTCCTTCTCTACCTTTGATTTCTCTAAATCTGCAAAATAAACAAAAATTATGATTCGAATGAATTTGTGCTGCAAAGGAAACATCTGTCTGAGTTTTAGTTAAATATAATATTATGTGAAAAGAACGAAAACTCTTGATATTTAGATTTTAAGGAATAGTAAATCGTATGGAGAAAATTCAGTTGATTTGAAAACAATTGTGTCTTTCCCATTTGAGTGTTTAAATTTATCATAGTTTTTCTTTAAAAATTATCCAACTTGACTGTGTTCAAATTAGAGAAAAATAAATAAATATGATTTCTTTTGGAAACAATAGATTTTAAATTTCATAAATAAATTTATATATTTGATTGTATAACGTGCTTGTAAACCCTTCTATTGGTGTATTCATATATCAAAAATTTGATGTTTATATATATGTATATATATCTTTTGAATATTTTTATTGAACTCTGTATTCTGTATTTTATTGTAAATTTGTTTTTTAAATTTATCAGAGTTCGTACCTATTCAGAATGGACATGTTTACATTTATTATAAAATGAAATTTTAAACAAAAAAAATAAAATAATAAATAAGCTTTATTATAAAAAAAAAAAAATTCAAGGGGCTTTTGGGAGGGACAGACTAGCCGTACCCCCCATTACCCCTGTGGCGGCATAGTAACTTAAATTTTAATTTAATTTAATTTAAATTTAATTTAATTTATTATATTATATAAATAAATGGATATGTATGTATGCATGTATGTACATTTATTTTATTAAATATGATAATTATAACTTATTTTAATCTTAGTTTAAAATGTAATTATAATTATTTATTTTAATATTAACTTTATTACTGATTTTAAAATTTAAAAAAATGTATTTTTTGTATTTGATTCAAATATTAAATAATGTGTAAATTTAGGTATTTATATTTTTAGAGGGCATTATTTTATTATTTCTGGTTGAACAGATATTTTAAAAAGAAAATAAGCCTTAATTTATTGTGTGGTTTATATCGAGACAATTGTAACTGGTTATATTGGAGTTTGGAATCTTTTAATGATCATATCAATTTAATTCTTGGATCTTTGGTTTTAGTGAGAATTCTTAAATGATTTCACTTGTGGATTTTAGAATTGCCCATCTAAGAAATATCCTGATAAAATAGAGATCATTTTAGATTCTTCCTTATGTGGACTTAGCAGGTATGGTTTATTAAATTAAAATAAGTCTATTATTGGTTACTTGTTTTCTTTTATAATAGGCCTGTGTGATATTCATTTATTGTTGGTTTAGAAAATTCATCATTTACGTTATGATGTGATAAACCTAGCTTATTATCCATTACCATTACTTGATATACTCATACCAATTAGAATATCTATGAATTCATATTTATTCATTGCAATTATTAATATTGGAACAATAACTAATGGACTATAGTTTTAGATAGCTTTAAGATTCAACTTTATTAATTGCATATATTATGTTAGTTTAATTTATTAGCTATACATGGGTTCTAAAGATGATTGATTGATATGTTAGTGAATAGGAGCTAAGAAAAAGTAATGGATAACATAGTTCAAGTGTAGATTACTGTCTTGATTATAATTGTAAATGGTACTATCATATAATTCAAATGTTGATATTATATTGTTGAATTCTCATTTTGAATGACCCTTGAAATGTTTTCATACATTAATAATCAATTTGTATATTTTAAATTGATATCATTGAATGTTTAAGATTGAGTGTTAGTTTATTGAGTAGTATTTGACTAGTGATAAGGATTTGATATCTATTGTAAGTGCCTATACTAATTGTTTGTTTGTTAACCAAGAATGATGTGAAATCGCTATTTTCTTTCACGGTGGATAGCTATAATATATATAAGTATGTGTTTTATTGTGAGCTATCTAGCTAAAAGGGAATGTTGTTATGCCTTGTGACCTTTCTTGTGCAAGTATGAATAAATATTTGAGTAGGCTATTTTTATTTTATTTTTGCAAGAATATGCTTACCTAGTTCTTCAGTCTTCGGCTTCACCTAAGTGGGTGGCAACCGCCTAAGAAACTGTCTGGGGTGATGGGCCCTAGAAAGGGTTGCATACCCACTCCTCTAGTATGTAATTTTGTATGGGTCACATAATGCTTATGAATAGAGGTTTGAGTTTAGCGTGTATTTGTGGTGTTGTGTTACTTTTGTGTTGGGGTAGATTCCTCCTTGAAAGTCTTATGAGTGAACCCTTGGTTGGTCAGTCAATGAGTTGAAGCAGCTCAAGTTGTCGAGCTACGATGCCTCTGTGAATTATATACGTAGGCAAGGCCATCAAGTGATGAGCCCCCAAGGCATTAGGTCAGGCCCCTAGGACTGTTCTTCTGAGTCTTGTTTGAGACTTGTCATTGATTTTCGATAACATAAAAACTACCATTGATTTATATAGCTTCTCTTAGTGATCATGTGCTAACTATCTTTGATCTGATGTGTGTGTCAAGTCATGTAGACCTTGCAGGTATAGGCATTGGGAGCAAGGACTTGTCGATAAAATAGAATGTAAGAGGTATGTTAAGCTGACCTAAGTAAGTAGACTCTATTGCCAAAGTTAGTAAATCATTTCTATCTTTTCTTGTAGCTTGTGTGATCATTGAATATAGCTATAAGTAGTGATTTGTGTTGTTGTTGTCTTATAAGTAAAAAAAAATTAAAATAAAATAAAACAAAATAAAATTATTGCAAAATTTGGAAAGGTGTTACAGTTTTGTCTAGTTGTTTAGTGTGTAAAATGTGGGCATGAGATTGGTCTCTTTGTACCTTATTTTTCATTAATTTCTCATTCTTGTACTCAATGTACTTTTTCCATTAATATTAGGAAAAAAAAATTTATGTGATGAACTATTGTATCTTTGATATGATGTATTGTTTTCCATGCTTGTGATCATTAATAGTGGTGTGTCATCACTATGTGTTCTTGGTTGTTTAGTCTCTTCCATTGATAAAATTTTATGATTCGTAATGACCGTTTTGTGTACCCCAGAGGACGTGAAAGATTTAGTAAATGCATAATTTCTTTTCATGTAATGTGTGTACACATTCATCATATGCAACGTTCCGCAATGTTTCACTTTCAAAAAAATTAAAAAAAAATTGTACAGTGTTTGTTGTCCTTTGGGGTTCACACGGCGGGGCATTACAACTTGGTATCAGAGCCAAGGTTGCAACACTGGGATCTTTGCATAATGTTGCTACCATGTTTAGTTGTGGTGAGTCATTGTGTCAATACATATATAGTTCTACCTTTGTGTTATTCGGGTGTAGATGAGCATGTTGAGTCTTAACTTGTTGAGTGTTAGAGTTATGTTGTTCAACATTCTCTTGTGTGTCATCTTAACTTTGAGTTTGAGTGAGGTCAAGGTGACTTTGAATTTAGTCATATTGTCTTATCCTCGTGCATCTTCTCTTTGCGTGTATGTTTGTTGAATTTATATTATGTGATTTTTTATTTATTTACTTATTTATTTTCCTCATTCTACCTCTTTTGACGTATGTGGGTGTTGATTGTATTCTAGGTGATTTTAAAGCTATTTGCTGAAAATTCATTATGAGTAATGAAGGTTAGGAGTAGAAATAGATAAAAGAATGACTTTAGTGTTATCTTAGATTGAGATTGCATGTATTTTTATTGAATTATACTATATAAGTATAAAAGGAATGTAGTATAGTATAATCATACTGTCAAGTAGTGATCCGTTAAAATAATTATGATGGTTCCTTTACGATTGGTGCAAGTGAGTGACTTGATCATGTGACATGTATGAAATATTGTTAGGTTGAATCTTTGAAATTAATTTAACAAACTTATTTTTAGTGTGTTCCTTGCAAAGAACACTTCTTCTTTCTCCTTGTGTTCTTGATGCATAATTTTTAAGGGAATGCTCTAGGAGTACATTGGTTATTAAATGATTATATATGCTAGTTAATTTTAAGTTTTATGAAAGGAAGTTGTGCATAACAAGTTTAGGAATAAATTTGAGTTTTCAAAATTTTCTTCATAAGTATAAATTCATAGGTGAAGTTGATCATATATTATTTGCACTAGTGTATAGGAAAAAATCGTATAGAATTGAAGTTTGTAGTGTGCTAGAAGTGTGGTAAGAATGTTGCATTGTATGAGTGTGATTAGGGGTATGGGTAAAACAGTCTCCTAGGTATTTTCATGAAGTGAAATTTTTTTAAAAAAATATTTTGATTTTATAAATGTGTTATACTTGGATGGTGTTTAAAGGCCTTATGTTGATCAAATAAATGTTTTACCTTAGGAGAAAATGTGATGATGTATGTTAATTTAATGAAATCTTGAATTAATACAAAATTGATGTGTTGTGGCGTGTGATTGATTGACGATTTTTCTTAATTGTTATTGAATCTAGTATGTAAATAAATGGTAATGTTTTGTGTTGAAAGACAATGCATTTTGACATGTATATGATGTGTTTCTATGTAAAGTGCACTCTCCCCTGCAAATGTAAATGATATAACTTGGGTAAAATGTTGTTTCATGACATGAAAATAAAAGTCTCTTTATGCGTGTATTATTATGAATGGGGGAAGCAAATAGGAATTCTATAATTGGAAGACATTGATGTTTCTCTCGTAAAGTGTATGATGTAGTAAATGGTGATAAAAAAAAATTTCTTGTGAATCAAGAAGATTATTAGGTGATAAAAAAAAAGAGAGTATGGTTGTCTAGGAGGAAGCGGGTGAGAATTGTTTAGGCTTATGGTATTAATTCTAGCTTTAAGGGAGTTGATAAAATTGATCTTTGAACTTGAGCAAGAGGATAATGTTGATATTTAAGGAATTTTAAAAGTGATTAAAGAGTTTATAATTTTAGAAGAAAAGTATGGAGGATGTTGGGAGTACTTGTTTTTGATATCTGGCATCAATCATGTATGTGCATATGAGAATAAGGAATTTTTTTTTCTATAATAGTAGGTATGAATGTATTCCTTGTTTTGTGGAAACCAGTATTTGTGCAATGTTTGTGTGTTGTGTTAAACCCGTGCTTGCTTTGTGTGCCCATGGGGTTGTGATACTGTGTACCCATTCATGGAGACTATATTGTATTTGTTGGTGTGGAATTAACCATTCCATTATGTGGGCTTGTATATTTCTTACCTGATTTAGGGCCAACCCATGTGTGGTTGAAAATCTATACATATAAGAGTAGCCAAAAGCTAGTTTCATGGATTCTTTTCTTTTGGTTCTCTAGTCCCTCAATCTGTGAACGGGTAGTAGCAGCCACAAAGTTCCTTGGGCGGAGTGTGTAGTGTACGCATATTGTGACGTAGAGTATTCTTAGCTCAACTGATCCTGAGGAAATGTACTCACTACTTCCCCTTATGATGGATCAGGGTACTTGATTCATATGTGTCAGCCTAAACCCCACAGTTTTGAATATAGCAGCATTGGTTGTTAGTATTTTTTTGGCCGTCCATAGGGACGTTGAGCTAACATTAGCAAGTGAACCTCGTCCGTATGAGAGGTGAAGCTCGAGTAGCCCCATATTGATATGCCCATATATGTATTACATACACCGTATTTGCACATGTTCCGACATGATGCAATGGATATGATGCCACACCCCACTGATGTTCTGACACAGTGCTAGTGATGATGTCATTTTGTTGATGGTAGCGAGCTAGGCTCGAGGACACGATGCCATGTGCTTAGACACGTGAAGGTGCACTATGAGATGTGTTATGATAGCCTACTTGTGTGATGAGCATAATGGGGCCTCACAAATTTGTAGAGGGATACTCATGTTTGCTTTCGACAATGTTTGGGTCGGTTAGAATATGGGTAGGTCCTAGCCATGTATACCTTTGGCGATGGTGAGTACCTGCATGTACCTTTTCCATGAGGTATCGCTATGCGGGGTGTGTCTAGCATGTGCCTACTTCTGCGGAGCCACGGACACACTGCCATGTGGCATACGACTAGTGTGTGCCTTCTCTGGCTGGTGTATGACCATGTCGCCCTGAGATGTGATGCAAGATGGAGGTCGAGGTGCACATCCTATGCGGGAAACCAAGGAGTGCGTGGGCCAGTTGGTTAGACCATGTCGCGTGACGACGTGAGGCAGAGTGTTGCCAAGGAGCACACTCTGGGTCATGTGGATGGCCTGCTTACTCCGCACCACATGAGGGCTACTGCTATAGCTGGACGATATTCCCTCCTTCCTCATTTGGTGGCTAGTATCTAGTAACACAGTGTTGTATAGTACAATTTCTAAGATTGTGAACTTTCTTTATAATTATTGATGATTTTCTAGTGATTGTGAAAGTGGACAACTTGTTATATTTGATTGTGCTGGTTTAGCTACACCTTGTGATCTTATTTGCTCGTAGCCCTCATGGTTACATTTGATTTAGTGTTGAAATTATGCACATTTATTTCTTTATTGTTGAAATTGAATTTTTATTTCTTTCAATTATGACTTTGGTGGCTAAACTAATTTATCCTTATTGTTTTCGAGGTTGACTATGTGTTGTATTGTGATTTCTCTCCAAGGACGTATGAGGCGGACTTGGTGAGTGTATACGAGGAAGTAGACGCAGGGAACCTTGAGTACAGGGGTAAGTGAGGCTATTTTATAGCTAGGACCCACTACCCACCTATGTGTGATGACTATCTCTTGGAGGCTAACCACCTTGTACAACAAGAGATGGGTCATAGTGGTCTTGTTTGGATGGTCTTGCCATGTGTGTGTGGCCTAACACCATCAAGACACTGAGTGTGAGGTATGGATTATGTGATATGGATATTGGCTCTTGGCTCATAGATTATGTATCATGGATTAGTATGCTGCTTTTTGGTGTCCAGATGGACCCTTGTGTAACCTTGTGATGTGCTTTTCCTGGTGATGTGATTGTGTATGTATGTGTTAGATGTATATTTCTTATGTGTTGTTGGTTACTGATTTAAAAGAGGGATAACCATGCTGTGTTAAATGTGAATGTATTGTGACTCTGTGGTATAAAATAGATTGGATATTATTGAGAATCATAAATGATGGCTTAAGATATGTTACTGAAACATGATATGGTGTGTATTTTTGTTAATGCCAAGTAATCATTTGAGGTGGTTTCCTTCTATGATATTTTGGAGATGTTCGTTGTGTAAATGGAAAATTGAGTTAATAGGAGTACTTGCTTTGTTACTAATGCTGAAACCAAGTATGTTATTGTAAGAGATGTAAAGGTTTATAAATAAAAGTAGTTAAGGAGATATTATTTTCAAATGTGAAGCCAGATAGTGATTTTAATTGTAATGATGCAGAAAGAGGGTGTACATCAATTATAGATTAGAGAAATTTTGGTACTAATGTGGTTATGTTTCCATTTTGAGCCATGTGACTTCTAGGAGTAAGTCAAGTTTTAGGGGGGCAGGATGTAGTACCCCTCCATTCTCACCTGGGATGTGTAGGTAGTCTGGCTAAGGAATCGGAAGAGGAAGATGGGACAAGAGCTTCTAATGGTATTTTATATGTTGTGATTGAATTAATTAAATAAGGGTAATATTGTTATTAAAATGTTAGATTAAATTGTATTTAAATATTTAAATATTTTATTTATTTTTAAAAAGTCATGTATTTTATTAAATGATAATTAAAATATTAAATTGTGTTTTACTATTTTAATTAATTATCTTGTTGAGGATAATGGTTAGAATAAAGTATTTAAATTAATTAGATAATGTGCCTTGCAAGTAAAGCTTGCAAAAGTTGATTAAAACAAAAAAATATATTGAAGAATAGAAAAATAAATAAATAAAAGTATGAAAAAGTTGTGGGAACGAATGAAAACTCGAATCTAACTGAAAAAGCTTACTTTAAAAAAAAATATAATTTCTTTTATTTATGATTTTTGAGAGCTTTTGAAAGGGATGAGCAATATCTTTTATTTAATTATGAATTTTTGTAAGTGGGGAGACAAAGAGATTTTATGGAGACAGAGTTGCACAAGGTTTTAGAATAAAGGATTGGATTTGAATTTGGACACGAAATTCTAGAGAGACGGATTCAAGTAGAAACTGGAAGCTTGTTGTAGAGGTCATCAAAATCAAACGGGCATCATCAAATTCTCGAGTAAGCGCAGGACTCCAGGTTCCTTCTCTACCTTTGATTTCTCTGAATCTGCAAAATAAACAAAAATTATGATTCGAATGAATTTGTGCTGCAAAGGAAACATCTGTCTGAGTTTTAGATAAATATAATATTATGTGAAAAGAACAAAAACTCTTGATATTTAGATTTTAAGGAATAGCAAATCATATGGAGAAAATTCATTTGATTTGAAAACAATTGTGTCTCTCCCATCTGAGTGTTTAAATTTATCATAGTTTTTCTTTAAAAATTATCCAACTTGACTGTGTTCAAATTAGAGAAAAATAAATAAATATGATTTCTTTTGGAAACAATAGATTTGAAATTTCATAAATAAATTTATATATTTGATTGTATAACGTGCCTGTAAACCCTTCTATTGGTGTATTCATATATCTAAAATTTGATGCTTATCTATATATGTATATATATCTTTTGAATATTTTTATTGAACTCTGTATTTTGTATTTTATTGTAAATTTGTTTTTTAAATTTATCAGAGTCTGTACCTGTTCAGAATGGACATGTTTACATTTATTATAAAATGAAATTTTAAACAAAAAAAATATATAATAAATAAGCTTTATTATAAAAAAAAAAAAATTGAAGGGGCTTTGGGGAGGGATGGACTGGCTGTACCCCCCCTTACCCCTGTGGTGGCATAGTAACTGCCGCACAGTAGTCATGGAGACTGCTGTGCGCAGTCCCTACAGGGACCGTGGGCAGTCCTTGCAAGGACTGCGATGGCAGGTATTTCTTTCTTTACATTTAATTTAAATTTAATTTAAAATTTAATTTGAATTTAATTTATTTTATTTTATTATATAAATAAATGGATATGTATGTATGCATGTATGTACATTTATTTTATTAAATATGATAATTATAACTTATTTTAATCTTAGTTTAAAATGTAATTATAATTATTTATTTTAATATTAACTTTATTACCGTTTTTTAAAAAAATGTAATTTTTGTATTTGATTCAAATATTAAATAATGCGTGAATTTAGGTATTTATATTTTTAGAGGGCATTATTTTATTATTTCTGGCTGAACAGATATTTTTAAAATAAAATAAGCCTTAATTTATTGTGTGGTTTATATCGAGACAATTGTAATTAGTTATATTTGAGTTTGGAATCTTTTAATGATCATATCAATTTAATTCTTGGATCTTTGGTTTTAGTGAGAATTCTTAAATGATTTCACTTGTGGATTTTAGAATTGCCCAGCTAAGAAATATCTTGATACAATAGAGATCATTTTAGATTCTTCCTTATGTGGACTTAGCAGGTATGGTTTATTAAATTAAAATCAGTATATTATTGGTTACTTGTTTTTTTTTATAATAGGCCTGTGTGATATTCATTTATTGTTGGTTTAGAAAATTCATCGTTTAGGTTATGATGTGATAAACCTAGCTTATTATCCATTACCATTACTTGATATACTTATACCAATTAGAATATCTATGAATTCATATTTATTCATTGCAATTATTAATATTGGAACAATAACTGATGGACTATAGTTTTAGATAGCTTTAAGATTCAACTTTATTAATTGCATATATTATGTTAGCTCAATTTATTAGCTATACATAGGTTCTAAAGATGATTGATTGATATGTTAGTGAATAGGAGCTAAGAAATAGTAAAGGATAACATAGTTCAAGTGTAGATTACTGTCTTGATTATAATTGTAAATGGTACTATCATATAATTCAAATGTTGATATTATATTGTTGAATTCTCATTTTGAATGACCCTTGAAATGTTTTCGTACATTAATAATCAATTTGTATATTTTAAATTGATATCGTTGAATGTTTAAGTTTGAGTGTTAGTTTATTGAGTAGTATTTGACTAGTGATAAGGATTTGATATCTATTGTAAGTTCCTATACTAACTATTTGTTTGTTAACCAAGAATGATGTGAAATCACTATTTTCTTTCACGGTGGATAGCTATAATATATATAAGTATGTGTTTTATTGTGAGCTATCTAGCTAAAAGGGAATGTTGTTATGCCTTGTGACCTTTCTTGTGCAAGTATGAATAAATATTTGAGTAGGCTATTTTTATTTTATTTTTGCAAGAATATGCTTACCTAGTTCTTCAGTCTTCGGCTTCACCTAAGTGGGTGGCAGCCGCCTAAGAAACTGTCTGGGGTGATGGACCCTAGAAAGGGTTGCATACCCACTCCTCTAGTATGTAATTTTGTATGGGTCACATAATACTTATGAATAGAGGTATGAGTTTAGCGTGTATTTGTGGTGTTGTGTTACTTTTGTGTTGGGGTAGATTCCTCCTTGAAAGTCTTATGAGTGAACCCTTGGTTGGTCAGTTAATGAGTTGGAGCAGCTCAAGTTGTCGAACTACGGTGCCTCTGCGAATTATATACGTAGGCAAGGCCATCAAGTGATGAGCCCCCAAGGCATTAGGTCGGGCCCCTAGGACTGTTCTTTTGAGTCTTGTTTGAGACTTGTCGTTTATTTCTAATAACGTAAAAACTACCATTGATTTGTATAGCTTCTCTTAGTGATCATGTGCTAACTATCTTTGATCTGATGTGTGTGTCAAGTCATGTAGACCTTGCAGGTATAGGCATTGGGAGCAAGGACTTGTCGATAAAATATAATGTAAGAGGTATGTTAAGCTGACCTAAGTAAGTAGACTCTATTGCCAAAGTTAGTAAATCACTTCTATCTTTTCTTGTAGCTTGTGTGATCATTAAATATAGCTATAAGTAGTGATTTGTGTTGTTGTCTTATAAGTAAACAAAAAAAATAAAATAAAATAAAATAAAATAAAATTATTGCAAAATTTGGAAAGGTGTTATAGTTTTGCTTGGTTGTTTAGTGTGTAAAATGTGGGCATGAGATTGGTCACTTTGTACCTTATTTTTTATTAATTTCTCATTCTTGTACTCAATGTACTTTTTCCATTAATATTAGGAAAAAAAAATTATGTGATGAACTATTGTATCTTTGATATGATGTATCGTTTTCCATGCTTGTGATCATTAATAGTGGTGTGTCATCACTATGTGTTCTTGGTTGTTTAGTCTCTTCCATTGATAAAATTTTATGATTCGTAATGACCGTTTCGTGTATCCCAGAGGACGTGAAAGATTTAGTAAATGCATAATTGCTTTTCGTGTAATGTGTGTACACATTCATCATATGCAACGTTCCACAATATTTCACTTTAAAAAAAGATAAAAAAAATTATATGGTGTTTGTTGTCCTTTGGGATTCACACGGCAAGGCATTACATTTTCCCTTTCAAACAAAAATCTGCTTTCTTTTAGCACTTAAAATTTTAAGAATATGCTTTTCAAAATGCCTTCTTTGAAGACATAATAAAAGTTTCAACAAGTGATTAATTATTTAGTCATTTTTATTTGTGTGACTAATTATTTATTTGTGTATTTTACATGATGATTAAATTAGTCATTTTTTTGGTCATTTATAGTTGTCTCAAGCACATAAATTAGTATAATTTAGTCATTTTTAGTTGTCGTGACTAGAATTTTTAGTTACATAGTTATTTATTTTCCAAATTCTACTAGTGTATCATGTGTGGTTTCTACAACCCCTAATGGACAAGAAAAAATCTTATGTGAAATCCTTTGCTATAGCTATGGGTTTATCGTCTAAGCTTGACATAAATAAAGTGTCACTTTCTTGTGCTTCAACCATTTTTATAGTGATTTTGGGACAAGAAGTGATTGAAAATGAGGTTTTCTACATGATTAAGGGTTTAATTTGTAGGTTTAGCTACATGTGGCCTTTTCTTCGTGACTTATATTAGTGTATTTTTTAGCATAGACTCCTTTGGTTGAGGGTAAGATGGAGATCTACTCCTGTGCTAGAGGTTTTCTTGTGGTTTTTTGAATTATTTTAATTATAAAGAGGTCGTTTCACCTATTAAAAGATTGGATGTGGGACTTGCATCCTTTCTCAATTCATCCTTGTTCTCCCTCCTTCAACCCTCTAATGGAATCTATTGACATTATTTCTATTTAAGTGAGTTTTCCTTATCTACCACTATATTTCTAGTGTAAATCAGCTTTTGAGGAAATTGGTGATGCTCAAGGTTGATTACTCAAGGAAGACTCACCTATTATAAAATTTTACCATGCCTCCTTTGCTCCTATCTTGATGATTTTTTTTTTATGTCTTTACCAAATGAGAATGTTTTAGAAGTGAATGACTGATCTTGGACTCAATTGGTTGATTGAGGGCATTCCCTTTCAATGTAATTTTTTCTTCACTACAAGGCACTTTGTTTCATTTTTCCATCATTGTATCTACAAGAAATCATCCTCTTCATGATGGAAAAATTCTCTTTCACATGCTCTTATAGGTTTTTCAAAAGATTCAATAGTTATTTCAAAGGATTCAAAGTCACTTTCCTCCACTCTTGCAATTGTTACCTTTCAGCCTTGGGTAAGTACTTTTGATTCTTTGGCTAATGTTCTTGATGTTCATCAACATATTTAACCCTTTTCTTTAGAGAACCAATTGATTGAGGATGAAACATTTTTTTTCAATTGAAAAATCCATAATGTTCTTTAGATTGTGTAGTGCCCCTAGATGGAACATCAAGGGGTGTATCTCCTCCATATTCTCCTAGGTATTTTAGTTTGGAAGATAACACTTCATGGAAAATTTCTCAAAGTTGAAAGAATGGTATTCTCAAACTAGTTTCTCAATCACACAACATGAATAAGGGAGTGAGAGAGAAAAGGATTGTATCTGGTGTTTTTTAGGCTTGAGTTTTTTCGCATTTTGTTTTGATTAACTTTGTTTATTTGGTTTTTTGTATCTATTTTTCTCTTTTAATATGGTTTGGGTCCTATCAAAAACCCAACATACCTTAATAAGAAACATCAATCATAAGATTCAATCACTAAGGCATGTGGGTATGATCACCTAAAAACAAGAATAGGCTAATAATGTTTTTTAGCTAGAATATAGTGGTAAAAATAATAAATGGATAAATTAACAAATAAATCAAATAAATCTAACAATAGAAATTATAAAAAAAAGACCTTAGTGGTAGAATGGATGGCCAAGCCATTGGAAAACATGAACATTTTTTGTACATTCAGTTCACTTGGATTTACCTTGGCATGGATTTAAGTGAGCTAATGTGGATCAAGATTATACTGGTGTATATTAGGAATTCAATTTTTGGGTCCCACCAACTATTGATTTCAAAGTAAAAATAATAATGAAAAAAAAAAATTATAGAACTAGTGACCCATATTACAACATCCACTAAAAAATAGAAAGTAAAAAAAATTAAAGGAATTGTAAGTGACAACAACCAATAATAACACTACTTTAAAATTAATTATCTTAATTCTATAGTTTTAAGAGAAATTATAGTACAAGTGCATAATATTAACTATATTTTTTCATTATTTTCCATCTATAATTATCAAACTAAATTCTTTGGTACCATATATTTAAATAGTAATCAATCATCTCAACCAATTGTGATTAATATTTTTTCTTACTTCATCTTTTATATTTAAATTCTTAGGAATGGCGAACCATATCACTAACATTAAGTGTCTCAAGTTCCTGTGAAAGTTTCTTTTTGAGTTTATGATTATTAATAATGTTGTGTAAGTGTGATCACAAAGATGAATTTTTATTTAGAGACTTTAGATTTCCACATTCGATATCAATAAGAGTGTTTTATTCCTATATTGTCTTATGTGTAGTTTATTTGAATCAATGTTTTGGATCGCATTATGTAATTCATCATCAAGATGAAAAGAGTTGTTGGATAATAGTAGGGGATGGAAGACCAATAATTAATAAAAGAGATATAGGGAGGGAGTTTAAGATGTACAAGAGTAAAGAGAATAATTAATTATGAGGAAAAAATGTTAGATAAAAAATAGATAATAAATAAATCAAAGAAATTAAGAGATAAATAAAACTAGAGAGGATAAAGAAGGGAATATTACTAGATGAAAATATCTATATGATGATCTATAAGATATATCTTTATACCTTATAATATAAACATTTGAATGTAAATAAAGATAAAAACAATTAAACCATAAAGAGATATAAGAAATATAGAAGGATAAAAGACAAAGAGAGAATTAAGAAAAAGAAATATAAGGAAATAAAGAAAAACCTTGAGAATATCTTATCTATCAATTTTGTAAAGATATATAAATACATATTGAAACTATCTATTTAAATAATTATTAATATATTATTAAAATAAGAAGATAAAATTATATAATATTTTGAGATATATATATTTATGTTATAAGAACATATAAATATATTTTAAATACAAACATATTTGTATCTTTATAGCTTTATCCTGTGTATCATTAAATTTTAGATATCCTAGAAAATATTAAAATATATATATATATATATATATATGTGTGTGTGTGTGTGTGTGTGTGTGTGTGTGTGTGTGTGTGTGTGTGTGTGTGTGTGTGTGTGAAATCAATTCTTATAGGTTAAAATATAATTATAAATTGATTAAACAAATATAAATGTGAATGTGTCTTTCAACCCCAAAAACAATTATTATTAAACACACATTAAAAATATATATAGAAATTAGTATATATATATATATATATATATCTTCTTGAAGTTATTTTGTAAAAATATAAGATTAGTTGTTTGAAAATTTTAATCTTTGACTCGAGAGAGTTTTCAAGGTTTCAATGTTAGGGAAAGAAATAATGATGCATTCTAAAAATCCTCCAAATTATATAACATGAAATTTAAAAATATAAAATAGACAACACCATTAGATAGTTCATAATTTTTTTATATATTTCTTAGACTATTACTAAATCTGCCCTTCATATGCAAAAGGTATGGTCATTCAAAAACTTTAAAACAAATCATGTTCTTCGAGAAATCATATTTGATGGTTGGTACCCACTCTCAAAAAATGACCTAATCCACTCTCAAAGCTATCTTTTAAACTCCTATAAATTTAAAAAAAAACTAATTAATTAAACAAAAGTCATGACCATTTTAGCGTAAGTATATTTTTTCAAGCTTTCAAAGGAGGATAGGTTGGTCTTTGGTCAGTTTCAATCTATCTCCTAGTAACCAATATGACTATAATCTAATAGAAGAGTGGAATTATGGGTTGAGGACGGATATGGTGGAGCTCCTTGTCACTCATGTGACCAAGGGTTGAAGATTTATATAAAACCAATCTAGACATAGAGTCAACATAGCCAAAGGATATATATAGGGCAATTGGAGTTTCACAATATAGTGAAAAATATATATATACTTGTGTGTGTCATTGTATATATATCATTTAAAATAAAAATAGGTTATTTGTTTATTCTTATAAAATATAAAAATATTTCAACGAAAAGTGAATATGTTAAAATTATATATATATATATGCTTAAATAACTTATGTATATCACAAAATATGTGTATATAGCAGAAAATTGTAGTTTGTATGGTATAGATGGTACAAATATATGAATTTAGTATGATCAAAAATAATTTTGTACAACCAAGAAGTCAATTTCCCTATATCATTTTTCAACCTCTCAAGATGTAGTTTTCATGCTTATTTTTCCCTAGAAAGCTCTTAGAAAAATTTGATCTCATAAACCACCTATGAAAATAAGAGACCTATGAAACAAAAATAAATTAAAAATTAACAAACACCAATGTCATAAAATGGGTTAGCATGATTCCTATTGGGTTCAACTAAATGAGTGCACTAAAAGATAAAAATATCAAAACAAAAAACTTAAAAAAAAAAAAAACTAAAAGTCCAATTTGTCAAATTTTACTACAAACATTAAGATTAAACATACTATGATAACCCTAACATAAAAGGATGTGGATGCAACGTAATAGCATAACAATATAGAATTTTCATATTCTAATTTGACAAAGTAATCTTGAATAAAAAACTTGGTCTCTTGAAAATGATGAGAGAAATTATTTCTAGATATAGATTTTCAAATAATTAGATGAATTGTGTGGATATAATTAATTAATTAATGTTAATTAAACTATTCAAGAAATCAATTTAGTGAGTTGGAAAAGATGACTTAACTAATTATGAAAAAACTTCATTCTCAACTCCTAGGAGGATAATATTAGATTAACATAGTTCATTACATGAACAATGAGAAAAGAAAAAAAAGTTGTTCTTTACCTAAACAAGTTAACTTTTTAGGAGATATTTATAAATTTTATTTATTTATTAAAAGTGGATAATTATCTTAAATTAATTAAATAATTAAATAATATTTTATTAATTGATTAATTATGGATAATAGAAAAAAATGAGATAATTATGAAAAATGATATTTATGTGAAACTAACTATTAGTATGGATATATCGGAGATTAATGAATTATTAATTAATTTTTTGACAAATAATTAATGGCAATTAATGGTTAACATTTATTTTGTACATTAACAACCAAATGTAGGTCCATGTTATCCTTTTGGATTTAGAGAAATCTTATGAATTGGGATAGAAATATGTTATTTATGAGTTGGATTCCATGATTTTATTTTATCTTTTGAAAAAAAAGATATTTGATAAATCTTCTTGGTTGTTGGAACTTTTCAAGCCTATTGTGTTTTTCTTTCTTAAAAAATTGATTACTACCCTTGTTCATAGTCCTTGTGAATAGAATAATGTTGTATATTATCTTTCGTAATGTGCTTCTAAGGATAATGATGGATTGAATGTCCTAGATTGGGAATCCATATACCTTGATAAATCTTCATAGTTCCTTCAGTCTCTCCAAAAGTATGGGTGCTGTCACAATAGTGGTTTACAATTCTTGAGAGGAACGAATTTTAGCTGAAATCACATATTTTTAGAAAATATAATGATTTAAGCCTTAAAAAGTTTAATTTTAAGGATTCAAATTGAAGAGGGTTTGATCAAATCACCTTAGATCAAACCCCCTTGGATAGAACCTTGCTAGTTTTAAACCATACCTATAAATGTGTCTCCTTTACACCTATCAAAATGCTGATAAAAAATCACTTTTGATTTAGCTTTTGGGGGATCAAATGAATTCATTTAAAATTTATTTCAAATGATTATGGTATTCCTCAGAACAAGCTATCCAATGAATATAATTTTAATATGTTTTGGTTTTGTTATCTATTTGTTTTTTAAGTTTTATTAAACATAGGTTTTTCATCGAAAATGAATTTCTTTGTTCTTCACATGTGGAAAAATAGAAGATTATCAAAAAAAAAAAATTTGAAAAATATGAATGCACCAGATATTGAAATCCTTGATCCAACAAAAAAAATTAAATTTTGACATATACAAAAAAAGTTATGCTATAATGGTCGCGTTGTGTCTGAATTGTAATTCGTTTGACTTTGAAACTTGATTAAGGAAAATAATTCAATAAAAAACTATCTAACCAAGTGGAAGCACTAGATATCAGAGCTAAAAATATAAATTTGAAAGAATTAGAATTTTATCCTTCATGGAAAAAAAGTTATGCATTATACGGTGTGCGTCACTTTTTAAAAATATTATTTTCTGAAAAAAATGAATTTTCGTGGGAGATGGAAAAAGAAGTGCAATTTGATTCCAAAAATTTTGAAAAAAATATTTTTAGAATCTACAAACAAAATTTTATGAGACTCTAGTTTGCACCATCTTCAAATTCCTCACGGTTTAGCTACTATAGGTGCCCGAATGTGAAGATTTAGTTAAAAATAATAATTTCAGTGTCCAGTTTGGCCAAAAATTGTAAACCACTATTATGGGATCACCCGTATATGGTTTGATAATTTTTAGTTATATTTATAGCATTCTCTAGTATCTATGACCTCTATTTTCTCATGGTTCTTGGTCGTGAGAGTTTATGAGCAAACCTCATTGCATTTTTTCCATTTTATTTAAGTGATAGGTGTTATTTTCAGGAAAATACTTGTAATATTTTCTAATTTATTTATTAATATACTTTATCCTATTTTTCTTAAAAAAAATGAAAACTCAACAACCTTCATAATCAAGGGGTTATATCATAGTATATCAAAACTAAGGTACATGTTAGGGACCAAATTTAACATTATGAGGATGATCCCCATATAAAATTGCTACATGATGTGCAACCCACCATCTTGATCTTCTAGAGTTCAATGTATGTTTAATTCAATCTCTCCACTCCATTCTAGAAATAAACCTAAGGCCATGAAAATATAATCTATAATAGAATTAAATTAAGTATGTATTAAAAAAAAATGAAATAATGACCTTCTATATGTTATAAATACTTAATTATAATAAATAGAAGAAAATAAAGAATATTTCTCTCTCTATTGTATGAAAAAAGATTTGCTAAATTGTTCACTATATATAAATTCTAGTATTATTTTTTCATTATATTGATACTAATGAAATAGATATTATTAAAATTTTCTCATGTTTCACCTAATGTGAATTATATATAAAAAAAAAAAAAAATTAACCTATGAAAAATAAAAATAAAATGAGCTATAGAATTTATTCTTGAGAAAGTGAAAATGCTAGGTTATTCAATATTACTACTAGTGATGCATGTTTATTAGATATTTTAGTACTCTATAATTTAACTAAAAAATTTCTCAATGGATTTCAAAATTGAAATGAATGGCCTCCAAAATTTGGAATTCATGCATTATGAATTTTAAATTATCTCACTCATAGAAAGGAACTGTGTTAGTGTGAATAATTAATCTATTCACTATACTTAAGTGTACTTAGGTTGATGAGGTTAAACAACTTGTCTAATTGAGTGTGAAGATTTTAAACCTCTAGAGGTTACCAATTTATTTTGTAAACCTCGTGAGCTACCTTTTTGAGGTTGGAAACATTTCCATCTCACCTCAAATGTCACTCAATACTTGGCACACAACATTGATAACTTGGTCATAGAGGTTGTTGTTTTGTACACTCCAAGTCTTCCTAAGGTTGAAACCTATAGGAAACTTGTCAACTCATTTGTGCCACTTCATGGGACACTTGTCAATCCACATCATCCTTTCCTATAAAAGAAAGGATTTGTACTCATTACATTTGGGTTGACTAAATACAATTATTATATTGTTCATTTTTGCTTGTTATCTTATTTCTAGATCTCCAAATTTATCATATGATATCAGAGCTTAAGTGGAGATAGTTTTAAGCCATAGTTGATCCCAATCCCTTGTTATTATTAACACTCTTCCTGTATTTGAAGTCTATGTTTTAATTTTTAGTGTTGCTTGTAGTTCTAAAATGATATAAACCTAAGGCCATGAATCTTATGCAGGTTGTTTAAACCTTTTGTGGTCACTTTTGTCCTTAAATAGGTCACGAATTGCAATCCATCAGCTGCGATTCTCCAAAAGAAATATCATAAAGTTGTGATTCTCCATCAACCATGAGTTTTAGGTTTCTTCATTTATTATTTACTTTGCTAGTGTGAAGGGTTTCTTAGCAAAATTGGGTCACAATTTGTAGATTTTTTTATACACGACATGTGAAGCAAATGAAGTGGATTCCAAATCCATCCAACTTTCTCATAGATTTAATTAGAAACTTCTTCGACAACACCACATTTACTCCTTTTCTACCCACCATCTAGATTTTTCTTGCATCTATTGTATGTATGATTTCAAATAATTTTTTCAACTACTTCATTGTCCTATCAATTATGATAGAAGTGTGTGGAAGCATGAAAACATGTATATATCTAGGTTTTTTTAAATAAGAATATAGTTTTTGGGTGTATTTTTGTCTGCACTTGGTATTCTCTATATCCTTTGTATCCTTTGTTCTTGTGTGCTTTGTTAGTTTTTCAATTAGTTTTTATGTTGTAATTTCTTATTGCTTTGATAATGGAAGATAGTTTGGGAAAAAAATTTCCCAACAACAGGTACCAGAGCTAGTGATGGAGACAACAACAATGAACGATATGGAGAAGTTAAATGGGGCTAATTTTTTCGTATGGAAATATGAAATGGAAGATATACTGATTCTGAAGGAAAAGTATTTGTGAATTGAGGGAATATCAAAGAAACAAACAATGATGGCAAATGAATATTGGAATAAGTTTGATAGAAAGGTGATTACAACCATTCATCAATATTTGGCTATGTATTTTAATTTTTTCAGAGAGAAGACAGTAGTAGAAGTATGGGAAAAGTTACATGACTTACATGAAAAAAACATAGCTTCAAATAAGGTTTTCTTAATGAGGAAATTTTGCAACCTCAAGATGGAGGGTGCTTTAGCAGTAGAGCACTTAAATGATTTCAACATAATCACCAACTTACTTTCCTCTATTAAAATTACTCTATATGATGATATTAAAGTCATCCTACTAATGTGCTCCATGCTAGACAACTGGTAAAACCAGATTGTATCCATAAAAACTTTTGCACATGTAGGAACCCTAAAATTTGATGATGTTAACAACAACTTAATGAATGAGGAACTGCAACAAAAATAATTTAAATAAAACTAGGGAGGAGAATCCTTAATTATAGTTGATTGTGATAGAAAATTTGATAGAAATCATCAAAGGAATTCAATGTCAAGAGGCAGATCAAAATTGAAAAGAGGAATGCTGATTTTTTATCATTGTGTAAAGCTAGGACACATGAAAGGAAAATGTCAAATATAGAACAAGAACTAAAGGATAAAAATTTGGACAACACAAATGAAAAATTAGCTATCACAAATGAAGGTGATACCACTGTTGTATTTTCAGATAATGAGTTTTTATTTACTATTTCAATGGAAGATGCATGTTCATATACCACTAGCTATTGAATTAATTAGATTCTTGAATTTTGGGCATCTCACCATGTAACCCCAAACAAAGATTTTTTTTTTTTACATTTTTGTAGTAATTATGGTGTAGTCGACTTGGAAAAAAATCATTTTTGTAACATTGTTGTAGTGGGAGATGTCTAGATCAAGACAAAGGATAGACAAGATGTTATACTAAAATAGGTTAGGAACTTTCTAGAGTTGGGCATGAGTCTAATTTCTTTAGGATGTTAGGCTGATGAAGGTTTCTTCACATGTTTTGGAAAAAGTGGCTATAAAATTTGTAAATGGGCACTTCTCATGGTTATAAGTTCCAAGACAAGAACATTGTATACATTAAGAGCAATAATAGTGAAATAAAATTTAATGATTGTTGCAAAATAAGAAATTTCAATAGATTTGTGGCGTAAGTGTTTGGGTCACATGAGTGAGAAGGGCCTAAAAAAAATTATTGGTAAAAATTGTCTACTAGATTTGATATCCTATAATCTAATGAGGGCACAGCCCGAGACATAGAAAATAACCCATAAACAAGAGAAATTTTATTATTCATAAAATGGAGCTTCTTACATGTAGAGGATCACAATCCCCAAGTTCTACAACACATGCAAGTTACAAAAAGCTACAGAATAACCCTTTCGCAATATGTGAGCTTGTCCCCAAAAAACTACCCAAAAAAATTAGAAACCTGCCCATAAATAGAGCTCCTCTTTAGTTTGGAGCCAAAAAAACATTAAAATTTGAGTCTAGGTGGTTTGGCACCGAAAATTACAACTTGAAGTTCAAATTTCAAAAGAACATTTGCAATTGTATCTTCTAGAAAGTGCACCAACTTCCCGGGGCCATAACTTTTGATCTGGGGCTCCGATTCACGAACCGTTTGAACCATTGGAAAGGTCTCGAAGTCAAGAATGCACTTGAAATTTGATACACCAATTTTGGAAAGTTTCAGGGCCACTCTGAGAGTGCTAAGTGCCTCAAATCCAACTCAAAATATTTTTCAAGTGCAAATCTAGGAAACTAAAACTGCAATATCTTTCAACCCAGGAATAGAAAATAAAAACCATGAATTGGGAATTTCATTATGACAAAAAGGGTATCCAAAAATGTAAAAACATCTGAAAACCAAGAAACTTGAAATTTAACTATTTTTGGGTGATGCAAGATTGCGCTTACACCACTGGATGCTCCTACATCAGACACCCAGGGTAATTTGAGAAGTGACCCCGTCACATCTTAGATGGTGGAGGAAAACCCAAATAGTCAACCTCTACCTTAGGCAACCAGGATGAATCTTCAATAGTCCTTCCTTTCCATTTCACCAGATATTCTTCATACTACCTGTTCCTGGTACTCCTTCCCATATGACTATCCAAGATTTCTTCAATCTCCTTTTTTAAAGTAGGTGCTGGAATCCTACACTGTTCCATCATTAGTACTTCCTCTATGCCACCTTCATGATACTCTATCAAATTTAAAATTTTGAACACAGGGGAAATGTTGAATCCATCTAGCAGCTCTACCTCATATGCATTCCCTGAATCATGCTTCTTCAAAATTTTATAGCGACCGAACTTCTTCATCTTTAATTTGTTATATGTTCCCACTGGAAACCTTTCTTTCCTCAAGTGGACCATCACTTCATCACCAATCTGAAACTCCTTATACCTCCTCTTCTGTTCTACCTTAGCCTTATACTACATATTCATTTTGTTAATATGTTCTCTTACCTTCTCATGTATATCCTTGATGTGTTCTACAAAATCTTCAGCTTTAGCACTTATTTTCTTCTCTTGGTCCA
This sequence comes from Sequoia sempervirens, assembly GCA_007258455.2. Taxonomy (NCBI): domain Eukaryota; kingdom Viridiplantae; phylum Streptophyta; class Pinopsida; order Cupressales; family Cupressaceae; genus Sequoia; species Sequoia sempervirens. Next base: position 392,386,986 of record VDFB02000003.1, read on the forward strand.
TCTTCCTCAATTCTATAGGTATTATGGGGTTACCTCCATACACAATCTGGAATGGTGATCTACCAGTGCTTTTGTTGACAGAATTGGTGTAAGAAAATTCTGCCTAGGGTAAGATCAAGTCCCATCCCTTGGGTTTATCTCCTACCAAACATCTTAGTAGGTTACCCAGACTCTTGTTAACAACCTCTGTCTTCCCATCTGTTTGTGGATGGTGTGCATAACTGAACTTCAACTCTATCTTCAGCTTCTTCAACAAGGTCCTCCAAAAGTACCCACAAATTTGGTGTCACGGTCTGAAACAATACTCTTTGGTAGACCATGTAGTCTGACCACCTCTTTGAAGAACAAATCAGCAATGTGGACTGCATCATGGGTCTTCTGACATGGAATGAAATGTGCCATCTTTGAAAACCTATCAACCACCACAAAGACTGAATCATTCCCTCATTGTGTCCTTGGCAAACCAAGAACAAAGTCCATATATATCCTCCATGGCCTCTGGTACAAGTAAGGGCTGATATAAGCCTATATTTTTGGCTCACTCCTTTGGCCATCGGACATACCTTGCTGACTTTGTACAAACTTCTTCACACTTCTGTGAAGGCAGGGCCAATAATAATGCTCACTGATAATGGCAATGGTCTTATCCTGACCAAAATGTCCTGCCATTCCTCCACTATGCTTCTCCTTTATCAGGTTCTCCCTCATGGAACTCCTCGGGATACACAATTGACTTCCCTTAAATAACATGCCATCTTGAATTATGAAATCTAGCCACGTTGTCCTGTCCACTATAATAGATTCATTGCAAGCTTTCCAAGCCTCTGCAAAATCAGGATCTTCTGCATACAATGTCTTGAGTTCATTGAACCCAATCACTTCAATCTGCATCTTTGTTATCAATGTATGTCTCCTACTTAAGGCATCTAAAACACTATTTGAATTCCCACTCCTATGTTTCAAAACAAAGGTATAACTCTGCAAAAACTCTACCCATTTCATATGCCTCTGATTTAATTTTCCCTGACTATTTAGGTACTACAAGGCATGATGATCAGTGTATAGAACAAATTCCTTCAGCAACAAATAATGTCTCCATTTCTTTAATGTTTGAACTATTGCATAAAATTCTTGATCATATACATAATACTTTCTCTTGGCATCATTTAAATTTTCACTGAAATAGGCAATGGGCTTACCTTCTTGGCTCAACACTGCTCCAATGGCACAACCACTAGCATCACAATCCACTTGAAACACCTTGTTGAAATTTGGGAGGGCTAGACAGTTCAAAACTTTTGCGCTCTAGTGCTCCACTTGAATTCTTTTTCTATCCCCTCTCATTGTTTCAGTCAGGGGTCCACAAATACTACTAAAGTTTCTAATGAAATTTCTATAAAAACTAGCCAAACCATGGAAAGATCTCACCTCAGTAGCAGTTCTTGGGGTAGGCCATTCCAGAATAGCCTTCACCTTCTATGGGTCCATCTTGAGACCTTCTGCTGAGACAACAAACCCCAAGTACACTAACTCCTTCACAAAACTGCACTTCCTCAGATTAATCAACAATTTCTCTTCTCTTAACTTCTCAATGGCTATTCGAATATGCATCAGATGCTCATCCAACATCTTACTAAAAATCAAACTATCATCTAAATACACAATAAAAAAACTTCCTAGAAATTCTTTTATTACCTCATTCATGAGCCACATGAATGTGCTCGGTGCATTGGTTAGCCCAAAAGGAATGACTAACCACATGTACAGGCCCTCTTTGTTCTTGAAGGCAGTCTTCCATTCATCTTCCTCTCGAATCTGGATCTGGTGATATCCACTCTTCAGATCAATCTTTGTGAAGTACTAAGCTCCACTCAAATAGTCCATCAAGTCATCCAGCCTTGGCAAGGGAAATCTGTACTTGATTGTTATCTTGTTTATGGCTCAGGAATCTATACACATCCTCCACTCCCCATCCTTCTTTGGTGCTAGTACTGCAGGTATTGCACATGGACTCAAACTCTCTCGTATCAAACCCTTTCTCAACAACTCTTCAACTTGTCTATTCAACTCCTCATTTTTTGTTGGAGTCATTCTATGAGTTTCCTTATTTGGAAAATTGGCTCTAGGAATCAAGTCAATCTGATGACTGATCTTCCTTATTAGTGGTAAACCCTCAGATGAAACAATATCCTAAAACTCATCCAACATCCCAGAAACTTCTTCTAGAACCTTCTCAGTATCCTTCTTATTTACTCTAGGAATCAATTCTTAACACACATGCTCATGCTTCATACCTTCTAAAGATTTTCTTCCATCTACATATCAAATTTTAGCACTACTACATACCTTTTCTTCGATCTCCTTCAGGGGTTTCAACTTGTGACGAACCCCATCCCTTTTCAAGGAATAAGTATTTGCATGGCCATCATGTATAGCTCGCCTATCGAACTACCACGGCCTCCCCAACAACATGTGACATGCATCCATGGGGATGATATCATAGAGTACCTCATCATGGTAGCTCCCGATCTTGAACTTTACTAGGCATTGCTCATTGACCAAAACTTTGTGGTCTTTCTACAACCAGGCAATCTAATACGGATGTGGGTGCCTTTCCCTCTTCAGCTTCAACTTTTTGACCATCTTCTTTAACACTAGATTATCAGTCCTCCCACCATCATAATGACATCACAACATTTTCGTTCACACTTGCACCTTGTGTGAAACAGATTCTTCCTCTATTCTGGTTCCTTTTCCTCAGTCACTAGGGCTCTCCTAATCACTAGGGCTTCTCCCCTTTCAGCATCATCTGAATGTTCAAATTGGGCCTCCTCATGCATGCACAACCCTTCCATGACCCCTGGCCTTTTGTCTACCCTTCCTTGGTGTTGTGGACATTCATAGGCTTGATGCCCTTCTTCACCACTGGAAACATGTTCCTTTGAAACCACCTCTTCCAAATCCTTGTCCATATCTCCCTCATCCTCTACCTCTTTGATCACCACTATTTTGATCATGAGGGTAGTAGAAGTTGTCATTCCTTTGGCTTCGGCTGGTACCCACATCTTCACTTTTCTTTTCATCATCATTTCGGCTTCCTGAAGGTCTTCCATTGCCCCTTCCGCTTTGACCTCCTCATCCTTTTTGCTTTCCATCAAATATTTTGTTTAGATTCTCTTCCACCTTCAGAGCAAACTAATACACATCCTCAATGGTGGTCATTCTAACTAGGCTGAACTCCTCTTGAATGCTTGGTCGTAACCCAATAATATATCGGACTACCTTCTCCTTATTGGCCTCTGTCTGACCTGTTCTGATGATTATCTTGTGAAAATCTTCAGTATATTCTTTCATAGATCTGCTTCCTTGCTTCAACCCTTACAATTTATTTAATAGATCTAACTTGTAGTCCACTGGTATGAACTGCTTCTTTAGTTTCTCTACCATGTGATCTCATCTGGTGATATTTCCTTTTCCTCTTCGATTTCTTTCTAACTGGACCTCTTTCCACCAAATACTGGCATGGCCCTTTAGCTTCATTTTCACAAACTTAACCTAATCTAGGTCCTCTATTTCCTCATACTCAAAATATTCTTCTAGCTCGTTGATCTAGTCGATCAACTCTTTTGGGTTCAGACTTCCAAAATAACTAGGGACTTTTACTCTGGGTCTTTTCCCGATCTTCAAAATGGCCCTTATTATCCGCATTTGGTCTTGATCAATTGCTTCTTCTTCCTCTTCTACATCTGAAACTTCTTCCTCTCCTTCATCCTCACTTTCCTCCCTTGGGTTTAACCCTCTTCTCAACTGCTCTTGTAATGCATCAATCTGTCTCTGAAGGGCTACCAGTGCATCTCTTCCACTAGCATTTTTGTCGCCTTGACCACCTCTGGCACCACCACACCTACCAGGCACCACTCTTAGAGGAATCTTTCTTGACCTCGACCCACAACCATAGTCCTAGTGCAAACTGCTTCATGATCGGCGATCTGTCCACATGCTCAAGAAAACCCACTCTGATACCACTTGATGAGGGCACAACCTGAGACACAGAAAATAACCCACAAGCAAGAAAAATTTTATATTTCAGAAAATGGAGCTTCTTACATGCAAAGGATCTCAATCCCCAAGTTCTACAACACATGCAAGTTACAAAAAGCTACAGAATAACCCTTTCGCAATATGCGAGCTTGTCCCCAAAAAGCTACCTAAAAAAATTAGAAACCCACCCATAACTATAGCTCCTCTTTAGTTTGGAGCCAAAACAACATTAAAATTTTAGTTTAGGTGGTTTGGCGCCGGAAATTACAACTTGAAGTTCAAATTTCAAAAGAACATTTGTAATTGTATCTTCTAGAAAGTGCGCCAACTTCTCGAGGCCATAACTTTTGATCTGGGGCTCCGATTCGCAAACCATTTGAACCGTTGGAAAGGTCTCAAAGTCAAGAATGAGCTCAAATTTTGCTACACCAATTTTGGAAAGTTTTGGGGCCATTCCAGGAGTTCTAAGTGCCTCAAATCCAACTCAGAAGATTTTCAGGTGCAAATATGAGAAACTAAAACTACAATATCTTTCAACCCAAGAATAGAAAATAAAAACCGCACATTGGGAATTTCATTATGATGAAAAGGGTATCCAAAAATGTAAAAACATCTAAAAAATGAGAAAATTGAAATTTAACTATTTTTGGGTAATGCAAGATTGCCCTTACACCACTGGATGCTCCTGCCTCATAATCTTAGCCTTTATGAGCATTGTTAAAACAATGGGAATAGGGTTCCACCTTTTGGGAGATGGAACTTGGGATTAGGGCCTATTTCACCTTAGTTTCACTCAATGAAACCCTAGAGATCTCAATCCAATGATGAAATGAGGGGGAAAGATCTACAATAGGGTGTTCTAGGGTCTAATTAGAGAATACAAAGGGGTTCACCACCAAGCTAGGGCTTGGAAAAACCAAAAATATGTAAGATCTAATGACAAGGCCTAATGATGTGCAAACTTTCAATAAATGACCTAGAAATGTATGCAAAATAGAATAGAAAGCTAAAAAACTAAAAATGTGCACCTGAAAACCTATAGAAGCTTGAATGGAAACCTAAAATTCTAAAAAAATGAATTTAATGTCTATTGGGACTCATACACCAATCTAGGAAATTTAGTCCCAGATTAGGGTTTCTAGTCCAAGGAACAAGGATTTGGTAGAGATAAGTCTAGAACACCTAAAATCTATAAATTTCATTATATTGGGACTCATATGCTAGAAATGCAATATTAATCTTGCTTGGCATTTTTGAAGATTCATGATCTGAATCTACTCTTCAATCTCTGCTTTATCTTCTCATCCTGGTTTCCATATCTGAAATATGAAATTCTATTCTATAGATCTCTTTTAATGCTCTTTAAAACAAGGTTACAACTTGGAAAACTTTGCAAACTTGACAACTTATTTCCAATCTAGCTCTTTAATATGTCTTCAAGCTAGATCAACAAATCATACACTAAAGAGAGGTAAAAAAAAAAATTCTAGTAGAAAGGGGTTTTCCTTGGTCAAAGCTTGTTTTGGTAATCAAACCTTGTAATAAAATGAAATAAAATGGAGGAATGATGAATGGACAATATGGAATGCTATAGCTCATTGAACCATAAGAATAAAGTGTTACAAACATGTATGAAATGGCTCCAATGGGTGTTGATCTTGAATTGAATGCTTGCTTGAATCATAGAACCCTACATAACAACTGTTATCTCAAAAATAAGCATGATGCATGAAAACTTTGACATGATGCTTGATACTTCAATAATTATTAGAAATTCTTGATAATAAACTCTTAAAGAATCTTGAATGATCTTGTAAACTCTTGAATTCTCTTGTAAACTCCAATTTTCTATAATGCATGAATACTCAAGGTGCTAGATCACTTGTAAACTTGCAAGGTGAAAATTATTGAAATAACTTTGTATTTATACTTGTTTATGTCAAATTTCTTGAAATTACAACACTACAAGTAGAAATTAGGTCTAGGAGAATAAAATCCTACCAACAATTTAAATTTAATTTAATTTTGAGTAGCACAAGACTCATATGCTAGAAGTGGAATATGAGTTCCATTAGGCTAGGCTTAGGGACATTTTTCAATAAAAGATTAGATTCATGTGAACTCTAGATTGGTGACCTAAAACATAGGTTGGACTTAGAAGCCCAAGGTGGTGTATGAGTTCCATATCACTAAGTTTGGGCCATACAATCCAAAAAGAGATGAATTATGATTAGATGTTGATTTATGTTGGGATTATCCTCATATATATGCATTAATTAAGGCTTTTGTATGTAAAATAGGGCCAATTAAAGCATAAAGTAGTCCAATTAATAATGAAAACCATAGATTAGTGTGAAATTATGGTACAACACTTTACAACACCCAAAATAAGGTGTATCTAAGTTCATTTATTTTACAAAATCCCAAGACCTAATGTGAATGTGTTAAACACACTACAACACTAAATCAAGGCCACGTTAAGCTCATTTTAACAAGGAGGGCCTAAGAAAGAGGGAAAATTTAGAGGGATACTTTTTTCATTACCTCATTTAGCTCCCACTTTAGGGAGAGGAGGAACTTGCTTCAAACTCACAATAAAGTAGGAGAATTCACATGAAGAGGGGTCCAAGTGCACCAATGTTAATAAGATAGGATGGCAATCATCAAGAGCGATGATCAAGCCCCTAGGATCAAGATCCTATGGAAAACCAATGTAGGCACAAAAGAACACACATGAAAATGATATAAAGAGAAAAAACAAGGAACGAGCATACACTGCCAAAGACATAAAGAAAATATGCTAAAATAAAGAAAAAGGGGATCAAGCCTCAACCATTTTTTCATCATGATGTGGGTTAGATCTGAGCTATTTTTATCAAAAATCATGCTCACTCTCAGGAAACAAAACTTCAAGATTTATGTTGGGTGAGTATCCAAAAGGTGAGGCACATACACATGTGACCAGTATGCACCCATGCAAACAGGAAAGTGGCTATGGGAAATTCATGCCTTAATTTGACTTACCGTCTAACAAGACCAAACTTATACCTCTTGATAAATTTGATAAGGTACCACACAATAATAAAATTTGAGCTTCATGTGGTAAGAAAAGCTTCATATGCTTTCAGAGGGTAATCCCACAATACTCGTTTACAATTATTGGCCAAATTGGATATTGAACTAATTTTTTTTAACTAAATCTTCACTTTCAAGCACCTATAGTTGCTAAACCATGAGGAATTTGAAGATAATGCAAACTAGTGATTTGTAACATTTTGTCTATAGATTCTAAATATATTTTTATTTATATTTTTTGAATCAGATTGTATTTACTTTTCCATCTCCTTCGAAAACTAGTTTTTACCAATAAACACCATTTTTAAGGAGTGATGCTTACCATAAACAACATAACCTTTTTTATTTGAGGGATAATTTTTTTATTTTTTTTTAATATAGCCTTTTAACTATGATATTAACAAGTACATTTGGTTTCATAATGTTTTATTGAATATTTTTTTCTTAATCAAGTTTTGAAGTCAAACCAGTTTTAATTTAGACATAGGTGGACCATAAACAACATAAATTTTTTCTATGTATCGAAATTCAAATTTTTTATTCACTAGATCAATGACATCAATACCTAGCAAAAACACATTTTCAAGAAAAAAAATTGATAATATTTTTTTTTCACATGTGCAGAACAGAGAGCTTGATTTTTGGTAAAAATTGTATGTTTAATTAAAATAAAAAATAAAATACATAATATTTATCTAAAATATATTAAAATTATATTCAATGGATAGCTTGTTCCAAGGACTACTATCATCTAGTTGGGTTTGTGAAGTTTCCTTCATTTTAAAACTCAACTTGAGCTTTGAAAGGAATTTGTTTGTAGAAATATGGTGCAAGAAGGGGAGAAAGGGAAAATATGGGGGTTTGCTCAAACCCCCCTTTGAGTGAATCCCCATTGACCTTTCGAGTGAAGGGGTGTTCACTTGAAGGGGGTTTGAGAAAACCCCCTTTTTTTAAATTTTCCCTTTGTTTCTATTCTAGAAAATATGCAAAAGGTGGGTCCCATCATTAAAGTGGGTTCGCTCAAAGGGGGTTCAAGCGAATCCATTTTGGGTTATAGAAAACCCCCCCTTCATGCAAACCCCCCAAAACCCAAAATTTTCGTCATGGGGGCATTTTTTGCAAGTTTCCTTCTTCAATGGAATTGTAAACTAATTTTGTGGGATCACCCTTGAAACTCATGAAAAAACCAAATGGCTCCATAGGAATGCAAGGTGTGTTATACAAGGTGGCCATATAACCAAAATTATAAATGAAGAAATAGTGTGAGGAACATTCGAAGGAGTCTTGCTTAGTTCATGTAAGGTCTTAACATAGGGAACATTGTGCCTAATTTCTCCAAGAGAGGACCAATAAAAGAGGATAAGATTCATCACATAGGGGATGCAGTGTATCACATCAAGCCACTAAGAGGAATATAATATGCTAAGAGAGATCATGCTCTTGAATGACATCACACCCTATGTCACCACAAAGCTAAAGATGCATCGCATGAAGTAAGAAGAACAAACCATGAAACATGAAATGTAAAAGAATAATTTTCTAGGAATGATTTTGTTGTCATTTATGTCAACTCATCAATTTGTTATCAATTGGTTGTTGTCATTGATGTAGGTTATTGGCTATATATGTTCGGGTTATTGAGAAAATTGAAATGAAGAAAGGTTGCAAGTGTTTAGTGGTTGCTCCATGTTTTTCTCTAGGATTTGCTTCTATGTTTGTGTGGTTAAGATATGTTGACCATGGTTTTTGGAAGTTTCTATATCCATATTTTTGGTTTTTGATTCATTGTATAGTCTAAGCTGTGTTCACTAGTTGTGAACTGTGGTTTTATGTGTTTCTAGCTAAGGTCTGAGAGAAATAGTGTTGGTCTGGAATTCCTTATGGTTAAGTCTTATGACTTTTACTTAAATAGGTGGTAGATGAGAAATATGTATCAAGCCTATTATATCAAGATGAAAGACCTATACAAGATCTTCCCATGGAAAATGATAACAAAGGACTGAGGTTAATGCTTAATTGGGGCTACAACAAAAATGAGAAGCTTTGGAAAAATGACAACAGACTATAAGAACCTATCATTCCTAAGAATTTCCTTAAGAATCTTGGCCTTGGATTTACCCCTATGAAGATAACCATTCTTAGCAAGGGTACCCCTATTAAAAAATTCAATGATTCTCCTCAATTACTAGTATCCACTAGTCTACCCCTAGATAACTATACATTCAATATAACTGACATATATGACGAGGATCCCATATTCAATTTACCCATGTTATTTGAGGATTCTTCTCTCTTTATGATCACCACCATGTCTTTTGAGTTAGATACCCAAGCTCATGACGTAAAATTTGTTTACCCCCAACTCATCAATTGTGACCAATGAGGACCACCGATCTTAGATACTTTTGCAAACAATGAGGCTTTCTTAGAATTCATGGGACTAGGGATACTATATCATATGGAGACCAAAAATTAGGGTTTGATATTTAGCTAGAAACACATTTTTACTACAAGGAAAAAATTGAATCTCTTAGTCACAAAATAGAAAATCTAAGAGTAATGTCTAGGTCTCTAAGCGAAAAGCACACTATGGCACTTTTTGACCCAAAAATAGTAAAAGGAAATGGTGTATCCGATGGTGAAAACCTACCTGAGGTGTCAAAGGATGAGTGATTCAATATTCCCCTTAGTGCCATCCATCAAGAAAAATTAGCATCCTTGGCATAAAAATACAACCCTATCAATTTGGGAACTAAAGAGACATTGCACATCACTTTCTATGTTGAATCACTTTTGACCGAGGAATAAGAAAATATGGTGGAATTTCTAAAAGAAAGAAAAGTGAATTTTGTGTCGACCTATGTTGACATTCCAAGCCTTGATCAAGAGGTAGTAGTCCATCATCTAACCATCTATCCAGAGGTTAAACTTGTAAGAAAGAAATTGAGAAAGATGTATCTGAAGATTGCATTATTGGTCAAAATTGAGCTGCAAAAACTCCTTGACGTTGGCGTCATATGATTCATTGACTATCCCAAATGGGTTTCCAACCTTGTACCTATTTCTAAGACCATTAGGGGTATCTATATCAGCGCTAACTTTAGGGACCTTAGTAAAGCATGCCTTAAGGATGATTTTCCTCATCCTAACATAGACATGATTGTAGATCTAATAGCAGGGCACAAAATGCTATCATTGACGGACTTGTTTTTAGGGTACAATCAGATTATGATTGTAAAAGATGACCAACGTAAGACAACCAGGTATGTGTAGGATCATCATGGAAAAAATAGGCCCTTAAGTGGAAAAAAATAGAAAAATCAGAGTTAAGCAACTTGACGTAAAAATTTGAATAAGTTATCTATATTATTTTGAAAATATGTAAGAATAGAACCTGTAGAAAATTGAATGTAGTTTCTAAACTACTAGCTTTATTTAAATAAAAAATCTATTTGGTGAAAAATTGAAATTTCAATGTAGTAACACTTAAATTTCAGGGAAAAAATAAGAAATAGGTGTCTGTCTAACCACCCTAACCACAATAAAATGATAATATTTTTTTTATAAGATTTTAGATATAAGTAGAGGACTCATGTCCTGATGTGATGCATATTTTTTGTAATCTTTTTCCATGTAAATGATTAATTATTAATTTTTTTATTATAAATTTTTAAAAATATAAAAAACTTGTATGTCTGACCACCTTAAATTGGTCAAAACTTAATGATTTTTTTTTTAGTCCTATAGTATGTGACACATAGAATGTGATGCACATTTCATATTCAAAAAATGTGATACCATTCGAAAGCTATATATTCTTTTTAATCAGCCTATCAATCAAGACTTTAGTTATAATTCAAATAGAAAATGAATAATAATTATTTATTAAATTCAAAGTAAAGCATAATTTATATTGGTGGAAAGTTGAGAATCTCCTTTAAATACCCTTTTTGTTTCATCAATTTTGGGTAAAAAAAGGTTGTTAGCTACATACCCTATACATACCCATCATATCGCCACTTTTTGGCCCACCATGATCCTACACATACCCAAAATTCACCTATCCATGGGGGATGTATTGCTAGAACATGATGCCATTTGGGTTGAAGAATTCTAGTACCAATGGGATACAACTCTAATTTTTCATGACATGATCCATAAATCTGTAGAGGACTATGTAGATGGCATACTAGCCAAATCAAAAAAATTTCAAGACCATATATTAAGGTTGGGCCTTATCTTTGATAAACTAGAACAATATAGGGTAAGACTCAATCCTAAGAAATGTGTCTTTGACATGAAATTAGGAAATATTATAGGGTATATTGTATCAATGAATGGAATTGAGATATATTCTACAAAAGTCAAAGCAATCCTTGACATGGAAGCACCACAAACATTGAAATAGTTGAGGAGCTTGCAAGCAAGGTTTCAATCAATAAAAATATTCATAGCATAGTTAGTAGATAAAACTATCCCATATTCTTATATTCCCCACAAGGGGGTAGCATACAAGTGGGACATAAAATGTGATCAGGAATTTAGTAAAATCAAAGAATACTTGTTGACACCACTAGTCCTCATGCCACCAATCCAAAACAAACCATTAATCCTCTACATATTAGCTATGGTGGCAACACTTGGAGCTCTCCTAGCTGAACATGATGAAATAGAGAAAGAGATCCATTTACTATATTAGTAGAACCTTTGTGGCACATGATCTTGTGGACAATGATTTTGGGACCTGAAAGGTTTCTCTAACTCTTCTAGGTTTTTCACCTAAAAGGAGAAGAAATAGATCCAAAATGCTAATGTCTACACTCAAGATTAATGTTATGAGGGATGTGATCTACCTAATTATGGTGTTTAATGCAATAGACTAAAAAATAAATATGATTATTAATGTTGAACCTAATAAATGCAAACTGATGGAAAACACAATGATGTATGCAAAAACACGTAAGAATGCATGTAAATGATAAAAGAATAAAAAAAATGGAGAGGTGCACCTAGAATATGAAGTATGATGCAGAGAAGCTTTGGAATCCTATAGAGTTGACTAGAAATGTTGACTGAGACACTTACACCAAACTGAGTGACTTATTCCACCTAGGGATTTCTGGAATTTCATAACATGATTCTGTAGCTTGCAATCTGAACTTGCTTTTTTGACAAGAGTTTGATCTTGAATCTGTAGAAAATGGGTTGAAAGAGATCTCCAAGCTTCAGTTAGGGCTTTGTTGACTTTGATGACTTTGACAAATGGAAAACACCTTTTCAACACTTTCCTATTTAACAAATATGCATACAAGACCTACAAACACACATGGAAAGAGGGGGAAAAGGGTTAAGGGTTAGAGTATAGGGATTTGGCTTGGTCAAGCCTTGATTTGGTAATCAAAACCTATGAAATGAAATTAAATATGAAGATAATGATGAATAAACAGCATGCAATATCAAGAACTCATCAAACCCTTGATGTAGAAATCTAGCGATATTCAATGTAGTGCTCCAATGGGTGACATGATTATTCTTAGAGATGCTTGAATGCTTGAGAATTATTAATTGAATGAGTTCTTGAATGAATAGGTATTAGGAGATTGTAGGAGATGAAAAATGAGGGAAAACACCCTTTATTTATAGTTCATTTTCCATAATTTCCTAAAAATAACACATCATAGGCCAACCTCAAAGGTAAGAGAATACAATCCTGCCAAGAAATTAAAATTATTTTGATTTTTGTGCCTAGTGGGACTAACTCGCCCCAGGTGGTGACTTGGTTCCACTAGGGAAATTTTAGTGGCTTTCATAAATTCAAGTGCATTATATAAGATTTAATGGAAAAATGCTAAAAAATACACTTAAGTAAGGTTGGAAAGTGTATTAAAGGATCATTGAAACATGACAAAGTGTTGAATTAGCGATGAAATCTCTAGAAAAGCATGAGTGTTTTTTTATAGTTACTCTTTACAACACTTTGAAATAAGACTTGGTAAGTGATAAAAAGAGATTATTTAGGTGAATTGTAATGAAAGGGTCCTAGAAAAGTGGCAAAGTGGGTTAAAACACTTCACAACACTTTTACAAGACATCTTAGTAGTCTTAATGATTCACAAGTGTCCAAGACCTAATGTGAATGTGTTGGTCACATTACAACATTAAATCTAGAAAAAATCAAACCAAAGTCCATAAGAAAGACTCAAGTGACCATAAAAATGTCAACTATACATTTTTTGGTAATACATTAAGCCCCCACTTTAGTGAGATGATGAAATTGCTTCAAACTCACACTAACGTAGCCCAACATGCACATTGAGAGGGATCCAAATGCACTAATACTTGATAAGATGAGACAAAAAAAATCAAGAGGGATGATCAAGCCCCCAGGATTAGGGTCCCATAGCAAACCAGACATATGCACAAAGGAACACACATAAAAATAATAAAAAAGAATGAATGAAAGATTCGATCATTTTTCTAGCCTGTTGTGGATCAAATCTAGGCTGATTGTCTAGAAAAAGAAATGTGTACTCACTTTAGGATGATGGAACTCATGGCTATCTATTTGGTAAGAAGGCCCAAAAGGAGAGAAACATACACTCACAGTTGGTATGCACCCACAAACACACAAGTGGCTATAGGGAAAATTCATGCCTCACAATGGGCTTCCTGCTCAACCATACCAAAGTTATACCTCCTAATAACTTTAATCAGGCAACACAAAGGACATGTCATTTCATGTTTCATGAGACAAGAAAAGCTTTGTATGCTTAGAACTCATTAAAAAATGCGATGGCACCACACACATTCAAGTTTTGTTATGCAAGGTGGCAATATAAATGCAAAATGAAAAATGTAAAATATGTTCAAAGGAGTCTTGTTTAGTTCATGTGAGGTCTATAGCTTAGGGAACATTGTGTCTAATTTCTCCAAGAGAGGACCAATCTAAGAAAAGAAAATTCATAGCTTAGGGGATGCAGTGTGTCGCATTAGGCCACGAAGAGGAATGTAATATGTTGAAATAGATCACAATCATGAAAGACATCACACCCAATGTCATCCACAAAGTGACAAATGGATCATATAAAGTAACAAAGTTGCACTAAGAACCAAGAAAAAGAAAAATTTAAAATGATAATGCCAATGTATACCCCCACTTTAAAGGAATTGCTACACACTATTTTGTGAGCAATTACTTTAAAGTATCAAATGAAAAATGAAAAAGGAAACAAGACATGAGAGCCAACTTGGAAAGCCCCTATGCAAATTCATACATTTCTAAGTAGCGTTGTGTCATGCAAATGAAAAAGGAAAAAATGAAAGAGGGGTTACCACCAAAAAAAAAACACCAAACACATAAGGGATCTATGTACTTGGGGTCAGTATGTTTAGTTTTGCAATGTTTTGATTAAAGAGCTCAAAACTATCATCATTCCCCAAATACACATAGAACTTGAAGAATGACACAAAAAGAGTAAAAACAAAAGAAAAAGAAAATATTCTTTGGGTCAAGATTGAAGAGACATAGGATGTCTCATCACTTTGCATTGTCCCCAAAAGGAAAACACAAGAAAATGAAAATAGAAAATCTTTTGGGTCAACATGAAAGAGACATAGCAATCTCAATGTCATGCGCCATCCCTAAAAGGAAAACAAAAAACAAAATGAAAAAATAAAAGGGTCCTTTTGACTCAACATGGAAGAGACATAGGGAATATCAACACTTTTTTTCATCCCCAAAAGCAAAACACAAAACAAAAGTGAAAGAAAAAAGTGATGTACAACATATAGAAGAATGGAGGTACAAATAGAATAATGTTACGAAGAGAGGAGAACATCAAACACCATGTTATGGGGGAACATGATACACACATAAAAACAAAAAAAAAGGAAAAAGAAACTAGAAAGGACAAGGAAAATACAAGTTAACTTTCAATCAAGTCATCCACCTCCCAGACATGTTTATGATGTGCTAAGGCCAAGCAACTAGCCAAAGTGACAAGTACAAGTTTTGAACTAGGGGAAGTACTAGGTTCTACACTTGATGTAGGAAAGTTGTCATTTAAGCTCATGGAAGAGGAGAAAAATGTATTCATATCATTATGCACCTCTTCATATATTTGAGCGATATCATCATCGTCATCTAGATTAATTACAATAGGAGGAAAAATGATAATGTCCAATGAAGGGTGTATCAGGAGTTGTGGTTGTTGTATTGGACCATTTTATTATGATTGGGGAGGAGGATCAACATGCATTGATTCTATCAAATGCGGAGGTTGAATTTCTTTGCTTTCTTTAGTTTGTAATTGATGAGCAAGGAGACAATGTTGACACTAACGCTCCGTAGCACCCAAGTTTCTTTTGATTCTATTTTGAATTTGTGTTGGTGTAAGACTGGGTTGATCCACCATAGGCTCCTTTTCTTCCCTCAGGGGAGGAATAGAAGGAACCATAAGAGATGGTTCAATCACTCTCTCTTTTAATTTATAAACTTGTTTTATGTGAGGAGGAATGATGGGATTGGTTTCATTATCTCTTTCATGTTTGGATGATGAAGGTGAATTGTTTATTGTTGGTTGATCTTGAGTTGTTGGTTCAGGTTTAGGTTGAAGCATTGTATCATCTAGGATGGGAGTGTCAGAAGTGGATGGGGAAATGTTTCAAAGAGAAAATGTGGTAATTTTCTTTGCTTTAAATTTTTGGTAAGAAATGAAAGAAAAGTATACGAGGTGTGATAGGCTCCATGGGCTCAAACCAAAAGGATTCTAAGGAGAAATTTCCTTTAGAAGACAAAGGATTAAAGCCACTATGGTTAATAGTGAATATGCCATTGCCAAGAAAAAACTTCAAACATTTTTGTATGACTAAAGGGACAACTTTCATCGAACAAAGCCATGGATGGCCTAGCCATAGATGAAACTGATCTAATTGTGGAATGATAGAGAATGTAACATTCATTATCTTAGGTCCTATTTGTAATGGAACAATGATCGATGTTATCGTAGGCCACACAAAACCATTTTGTGTTTTGATCCAGGCTCTCAGTTTGTCATAATCATATTGATAAAGATCATGTAATACGAAAAATTCCTTAGTGATCAAATTCTTGCCATAGGTTGGATCTATGAGTATCCCATTAGTTGGATTGCCATAAATATGACAAGCTATATAAAGAGGACCATCAAGAAGATTTAAAACAATATCCTTAGAAGAGAAAGTAATATCAAGTTTTTGCTTAGGTTGGCCCTTACAAGGGATAATGTCTATCTAACTTATAATTTCCTTTATAGGATCAATAGTAGTGTCATATGGAGTAGGAGAAGAATGTAAAACATCTATATGAACATTTATGACATCATTGTGTTGAATTTTTGAAAAATGACACATTGTGCTTGGGCATTAGATCGGTAAAACTTTTCAAATTTTGATTTGGTGGGGAAAAAAACTTATTGCCTTTAACATTAACATTTGAAATGGATAGATGGCCAGAATCAATGATGTCTTGCATGAGGTGTTTAAGACACTTAAACTACTCTATGTCATGTCCATTTTGTCTATGATAATGGTAATAAGCGTTAGGTTGAAAGGTTGAAGGAAAAGGTTTAGTTGGATCCAATGGTTTAACAATACATAAACAAATCATCTATTGCTATAAAATTTGGGACATAGTGTTATGAAGAGTGTATGGTAATGATGTAAATTGTTGTTTTGGATCTCCATAACTATAATGTATCACAACTTTAACAACTGCTACTTGGTTGTTGAAAGGTTGAGTTAGTTATTAAGGGGGATTGAATTGTAAGAACCCTTTGTTTGGTTTTTGAAATGGATGTGAATTGTTTGAAGTGCTAGGTTAAGATTTTTCAATTTGGTTAGAAGTAGACCTAGCATCACAACTACTAACTGAATTGTGATAATCACAAAGGGTTGTGCACAAGTGCATAAAGGAGGGAAATTTCATTATCGTCAATCTATCTTGAATGTGACTTTGTAAATTTTCAATGAAAATATTTTGGAGATGCAGATCAAGAATCTTGACATCAAGTTGGGCATAAAGTGACTAATAGCATGAGATGAAATATGTTACTTTTTCATCCACATTTTGTTTGCATCTCATTAAATTATCCAATGTCTTTTTGGGAGTCATATGCACTTGAAAATGACCAATGAATGCATCAACTAGTTCATTGAATAAATGAATTAAATTATTTGGTAAGGATGTAGACCACTCTAAGGCAGTGTCATTTAAAGTCCTAGGAAACAGTTTGACCAATAGTTTATCGTCAAGGAAAAAGTCACTACACAAGGTTGTGTAAGCATTAACATGATTAGTAGGATCACCCTTCCTACCATACTTCTAAAATCTAGGCATTTTTATTCCTTGTAGCATCAATGTTCATAGAATTTCCAAAGATTGTGGGTTGCTACAGACATAATAGGTGGTTGGTCCATTCTAGTTTGGGTTAGTGGTGGAATTTATTTTTTGCATGGAGGAGACAGTTTGGAAAATTTTTGTGATGAGAGGGTCAGTGTAAGTGGTATGAGGTGGAAGAGAAAGTGGTGATGGAGTGTATGTAGTGGTAGGGAAAGTGAAGGGAATTCTAATAGATGGTATGGTGGAAGAGTAGAAAACATTTAATGCCACAGAAGAATTAGGAATGCTAGTAGGAATAGTCAAGGAATGAATCACATTGCTAACCTGTTGTATTGTGGTTGTGACTTTTGGAGTGGTGTAGGTGGGTATTGATGCTACTATGGAGGGAGGAGTGCTAAGTCCTCCTTGACTAACCACAGTGTTTGTTTGTTGAGATGTACTAGAGATGGAAGGAATATGTCTATGGTATATCTCAACAATTTTTTCATAACATCTAAGCCTTCGTTACATTCAAGGAGATGATGGATGTTTTCTATAATAGGAATTGTAGTGGTTAAAATATTTTTAAGATACATGTTTTGTTGTAGATGTGTTAAATCCTCATGAATGTTAATGATTTTATCTTGTAGAATGTGGTCATTTTGGGAGTCAACTTGCATGTTATTGGAAGGAAAAGTATTTCTAAAGGTGCAGTCATGCCTAATGCACTTTTGTCAATACCAAGAGTAGTAGATTGAGACAACCCAAAGTCCACAATGACTGTGTTATCGTGGGATGCCATGAGTCATGAACTTCTTCTCACTAAAGTATTATCAATAATGCATCAAATGCTCATACACGGACTACTAAAGGTGGGATGGCTGCAAATGAAATAAAAACTATGAGCAATAAAATGATAATAATAGAGATTCTGGAAACTGTAACAGAGAAGCAATAACAGAAAATAGAAATGTACAAAATTCCCAGAAAATACTAGAAATTATAGTGCAAAATGTGTAGAAGGGCTGAGTCACCTAGTGTGGTGAATTAGTCCTAGTGAGGATTTTTTGTGATTTTTTAGAAATTTTGAATGCAATTTGATGTTTTTCAGATGCACAGATGTAGCTACAGTATGAAAATGTAGAATTTTTTTGTTTTACAATGAAATTATAATGCAATAATGCAAGAAATATGAGCTTTTCACTAATGCAATTTTGTAAAACCATAGGATAAAAATTAAACAATTCAACACCTAATTCAATGCTAATGAAAGTTAAACATAGGATGCACCTGAGATGAGAAGCAAAAATGTTCAAAAGTCGGGTTCACCAAAATATGGACAATGATTTTGGGACCCGAAAGGTTTCTCTAACTCTTCTAGTTTTTTCATCTAAAAGGAGAGAAATGGACCCAAAATGCTAATTTCTACACTTAATATTAATGTTATGAGTGATGTGATATTCCTAGTTATGATGTTCAATGCTAAACCTAAGAAATGCAAACTGTTGGAAAACATAGTGATGTATGCAAACACACCTAAGAATGCATGTAAATGATAAAATAATTAAATAGAACTAGAGAGGTGCACCTAGAATCTAAAATTTTATGTAGAGAAGCTTTGGAATCCTAAAGAGTTAACTGGAAATGTTGAATCAGACACTTATGCCAAGTTGGGTGACTTAGTCCAGTTTCGGGGAAAATTTGTTGAAACAGGAATATACCAAATTGGTACTCAGAAATGTAAAAATAAATTTTTAGGCCTAGTAGTGAGACTAATTTTCCATAGATGGCGACTTAGTCCACTTGGGTTTTTTGAAATTTTGGAATAAGATTTTGTAGCTTTCAGTTTGCACTTCCCTTTTTGATAGGTGTATGATCCTAAATCCACATAAAATAGGCTGAAGGAGATATCCAAGCTTCAATTAGGGATTTCTTGACTTTGACGACTTTAATGGATGGAAAACACTTTTTTAAAACTTTCCTCTTTGACAGATCTACATACAAGACCTACAAACACACATGTAAAGAGAGGGAAAAGGGTTATGGGTTAGAGTATAGGGGTTTTCCTTTGTCAAACCTCGATTTGGTAATAAAACCCTATGAAATGAAATGAAATAAGAAGAGAATGATGAATAAACAACATGCAATGTCATGAACTTACCAAACCCTTGATGTAGAAATCTGAAGATATGCAATGTAGTGTTCCAATGGATGACTTGATTATGTTTAGAGATGCTTGAATGCTTGAGAATGATTAAGTGAATGAGTTCTTGAATGAATTGGTATTATGAGATTGTAGGAGATGAAAAATGATGGAAAAAACCATTTATTTATAGTTTATTTTCCATAATTTCTCGAAAATAATACATCACAGGCTGACCTCAAGGGTAAGAGAATAAAATCCTGCCAAGAAATTAAAATTCTTTTTATTTTTGTGCCCATTAGGACTAAGTTTCCCTAGGTGGTGACTTGGTGCCACTAGGGAAATTTTAGTGGGTTTCAGTAATTAAAGTGCATTAAATAATATTTAACGAGAATATCATGAAAAATACTCTTAAGGCCGAAAAGCATATTATGAGGTCATTTAAACATGAGAAAGGGTTAAATTAGTGATGACATATCTACAAAAGAATGAGTTTGTTATAACTCTTTACAACAATTTGAAATAAGACTTGGTAAGTGATAAAAAGGGGTTATTTTGGTGAATTATAATGAAAGTGTCCTAGAAAAGTGTGAAAGTGGGTTACAACACTTCACAAAACTTTTACAAGACATCCTAGAAGTCTTAATGATTCACAAGGGTCAAAGACCTAATGTGAATGTGTTGGCTACATTACAACATTAAATCTAGGGAAAATCAAGTGAAAGTCCATAAGAAAGACTCAAGTGAGCATATAAATGTCAACTATACATTTTTTTGTGACATAGAGCTAAACTACATGTTCATCAAAAAAGCTTGTATCATAGTATTGTTTGCCTCACAAAAATTTAGGCACTACATGTTGGATCATCAAATAAAGGTCATCATCAAGATAGACCCCCTAAAATATCTACTCTCTAAAGCAACACTTACAGGACAAATGGCTAAGTAGGTCATGATATTGACATTTAATATGACATTGAATATGTGGAACGGAAAGCCATCAAGGGACATGTAATTGTAGATCAACTAGACAAAACACCTATATATTAAGAGATCCCATTGGTATCAAAATTTCTAGATTGGTCAATTTTCAACCTAAGTGCAGTAGACCATTGGAAGGTATATTTTGATGGATCCTATACACAACATGGGTTAGGAGTTGGATTCCTCTTCATCGCACTAGAAGGGGATTGTATCCCAAAATCATATAGGTTGTATTTTCCTTGCACCAAGAATATTTTTGAGTACAAAGCCCTGGTCATTGGACTTTGAATTGTAGTACAATGGAAAATCATGGCACTCAAGGTCTATGGGGACTCATAGCTGATTATCAAACAAGTCAGTGATGAATACCTTAAACAAAGGATGATAAAATAACCTTGTACAAAAAGCTAGTGGAGAATCTTGGGGAATTCTTCATCGACATAACATTTGAGAAAATATCGAGGGTAAACAATAGAGCACCAAATGTTATGGCTACAATCAGATCATTGCTAGAGATCTTGAGGAATTTCCATAAACATGAATTCCTTGTAGAGTGGCTTCTCATACTAGCTTCTGAGGTACCATAATCTAAGTTCGTATGTGAAATCACTAGTCTTGGTGATCGTTGGTACCATGACATATTCACCTACTTGAAAATAGAATTCCTCCCCATCGACATCACCCCAAATTTCAAAGGAACCTTTATTAAGAAGTCATCTCATTTTGTTATCCTAAGTGACACCCTTTATTGTAGGAGTATCTAAGGAACCCTATTGTTATGTCTTAACCTAGGTAAGGAAGGTTTGATTGATTTAATAGAGGTACACAATGGCATTTTTGGTTCACACTCTAGTGGTATGACCTTGGCCAAGAAACTTGTGAGAATGATGTACTACTAGCCTACGATGGAGAAATAATTTCATGACTATGTCTAGAAGTCCATGCAATTCCAACAGCATGGGGACCTCATCCAAGCACTAGCTCAAGAGATTCAAATAATTATAACACCTTACCTCTTTTCATAATCGAGACTTGATCTCATTGGAAAAATCACTCCCACCTCATCTAATGGACACAAGTTCATTATCACCGCAACACGATACTTCACAAAGTGGGTATAAGCCATCCCAATGACCTATATCATAGAGAAGCATATCTCCAAATTCATCCAAAACTACTTCATTTGTCATTATGATGTTCTACAAGTCCTTATCTTAGATAATGGAATAGCCTTCACAAACCAAGATGTCTATGAGCTATGCAAAAAAATCAATATCCAACATCACTTGTCCACCCCATACTATGCCCAGGGTAATAGCCAAGCTAAGGCAACAAATAAAACCATCTTGAAAATCCTAAGGAAAATAGTTAATGAAGTTGGTGGTGATTGGCACCTACAACTAAATCTCACCTTATGGGTTTACTAAATGTTTTTTTCCATGCCTACAGGTACAAAACCCTTCTTCTTGGTCTATGGATTAGAAGCCATCTTTCCCACTGAGATCGGGCTCCCATCCTTAAGAATATCATTGCAAAATATCATTACTAATGAGGAATATTCAGTGTCATGGTTGAACAAGTTAGAACTACTGGATGAGCAGGACATGGATTCTTTGAACCATCAATAAGTATATCAGAGCCATCTCAAATAGAGCTATAATAAGAAGAAGATTAAGAGTCAATCATTTCATGTTGGAGAGTTCATGTTGAAATAAAATCATAACATAACCATCCATACATTTATAGAGCATATTTATTATGAGCTCGACCTAACTTTGAAATTTTCGCCCGATCTCTTGAGGGGGTAGTGTACCAGTGTAATTCTTTCCATTGGGACAATAGTGGGGCATCTAAAAAATCAAGAAATTTTTGAATTTCGATATTGGCAACATCAGTCTTTGAACCAATGCAACTGGTATGCTCCTTCAAAGAAGGGAAAAATGTAGACATGCAAATTGACATTATGCATTTAAATCTAATCAATTAACATCATTTCTACTATTAATCAAATAATTAAGTTTATTTGATTAATTCACTTCCTATTCACTAATGTTCATCAAATTTAATTAAATAAATGAAATTATTTAATTAAGTACCCTAAAGTCCCCTCATCTAATTTAATAAATCAAATGTCAGATATCCTAATTCCTCCAAGTTAATTAATTCTAGATTAATTAACTCCTAATCCTAATTACCCATTCTCTAGCTTTTGAGTCAACCTTAGCCAAATGCAACCCCTGATTAACTAATCCACTTGCACATGAAAATCAATTCTTTTAATTAATTAAATACCCTATTTTCCCTCACAAAAACATATGCTTCGGGAATATTCCTCCAATAACTTCACTTATTTGACTCTCTTGCCCAAACATAAATTCTTCTTACAAAGGCATTTAAACCTCTTAAAAATCCCTTAATGCCTCTTACAAATGCATTTATCTCTCTTACACCCCCCTCACCCCTTCAACTACATGCATTAACTATGCACATTCTCCAAAATGTGCTCAATCCTCACCCATTATAATTGAGACAAGTGTCACAATCTCATTAGCTCTCCTTTAGTCCCACATTCCTCCATTCTCTCCATTCTTCAACTCCTCAACCCTATAAATAGAAGCATTCTCTACACAATAATCATCCACAATCATATGCAATTTCACTATACACACGTTTATAGGCATTCATCTTTGCATCTTCACCGTTTTGGAAGCTTATAAAGGGCGTGGGAAAGGGCATCCTTTTCACATCAAAGGAGCACCACTCCGACTATGGGATAGGGTTTGAACAAGCTTTTAATACTTTCATTTAACTTCTTTGGTATTTTAGTGTCTTTTTTGGCATCTTTAGCATGATTGGATATCTCATAGGAATGTTTGATTTGCTTGTTTTAAATTGACTAAGAATACTAGTGTTGGTCATTGTTGGATGCATATGCAGATTTAGTGTTTACAGATAGAAGTAAAATAAACAAAACCCAAGCCAAGTGTTGCAAAGCCATGCTTTTCTCAATAACCAATTGAAGAAATTTGCAGAGTAAGGCCATGGAAATCAACCAACCTAGAACAACATGAGAGAGTGAGTGAAAAACAAGATAAGGACCAATGAAGCCAAGGCGACATGAGGAAACAATGAATGAGGAAGAAAAACACAAAAGAAGGACGACAAATGAGTGAAACATGCTAAAGTATGAATTAACCAGTGATTGCAATGACAAACCACCAAACACAAGAAAGTTGCAAAGCTTGATTAAACATAATTTTAATCAATAGGTACTTGTCAAATGAGAAAAAATCCTAACTTAACACCCTAATGTCACCATATTAATGGAGCATTAAATGCATGGGAATGGAATTTCAAGTGGTATAATGTTAATTCCAATGGAATTCATTAAATTCAAAATGATATGGCATTAAATTCAAAATAGCTGGGAGATCGTGTGATGTGATGTGATGCGATGTGCACACCAAACAAGGCACCATCACCATGCATCCTCGGTCGAGTGCATGTGGGAAGACACAAACCTAACGATGATGTCATGAACATCATCAAGGAAAACAAAGGCACAAAATGAATGATAGTGGTTGGAGGTCAGGCTTGACAAGTAAGGTATTCCCTTCCTTGGAAGCTCAACAAATGAACGTCAAAAAGTAATAAAAAACAAGGAACAACAACAAAGGAAAAAGGAAAATGAAACAATAGAAAAACACAAGGGGGAATGAAAACAAGAAAAAACAAAGAAGGGGAGGTGGCCCCCATTTTGTTGAAAGCAAAAGGGGGTGTGAGTGCGAAGCCACAACAAGTACATTTAAAACAATCTAATCGAGGTTTGATGCATAGTCTTTTGTTGTACTTTGCACCATTTATTGTTTTCTCTTATTATTGCTCTATCTTGAGTGTGTTTTTCTATTTGAATCTTTGGATTTCATTATTGCATCTAATGCATTATTCGCAACTCAAATAGTGCATCCATATTTCTAAATTTTACACATTTGAGGTAAAACACATTGCAGTAATTCACACTCAGCGAAAACAACCATCTAAGATACAAAGTCTTCCCGCATATTAAATTATTTACAAAAATTGAAAAAATCAATCTCAAAAAATCAAATTTTCGCCTATTCGAAATTTCATTACTATTCAAAAACAAAATTAATAAATTAATAGAATATATCATTTTCATATACTAAATGGCCCAATTTTGTCTAACATCAGCTATTTTTGTTTATTATAGTTTGAAAAAATATGTGCCTACTCTTCCTCTACATTTAATTTCCATGTATTGAGTAATTAGAAACATCATATTCGAGCTGAAATTGTAAACTTCGTTGTGTAAATCCGTTTAATTAACCTATATCTATATAAAACGGATTTGATTTCCTTAAAGTAGTATAGGAAAAAAAATAAATAGGAGAAGCAATAAACAATAAAAATGCTCCGCATGTGAGCGATAATGTCGAATATGTGGAGACGACGTCAAGATGAAGATAGGCACGCGGATTCAACAAGACTTTATTAGGGGACCAGGATGTATTTATTTTCCTGTTAGACGTATTATGCCATAACTGAGGGGACCAGGATAGATTTATTTTCTTACTAGACACATTATCCCATACAGTCAGTGGAAGTCGGTATATAATTCGTTAACAGTCTTAAAGACGTCATTATCTTGATAGAATTATATTGAGCACTATGATTACCATTCAATATTTCTGTTTTCTCCTGTAAATTTAAAGGAAATTGGAGAACCTGGTTGTAAAGAAATCAAATGCAACGAATGAGATTCAATAAAATAATCCAATAGTGGTTATGTTCGACTAAAAGATATTACTGCAGACTGTTAAGTTGTATTGGAGATGATGTCCAATGTTTGAATTGTATATCAACTATGTTTATCTTCTTTTATTTAAAAGGTGTGATGTCTAACTTATTCACCTCTTTTCAGGGATTTGTAATTGATATGTCATTATAATATATGAAATTTTTTTCTTTGTCTAGCAGCCATACCTGCCTTCCGTGTACCAACTACATAAACAATTGTTTTTGTTGTGCTGTCATAGTGTTAAGCTTCTATCTTAGTTGTATTTGGATTATAAAACGCAGTTGATAGGCTTTATATTAATTTTGAAAGCCTTGCGTATGTAAAATTTCTAAACTTGCTTCAAGCAAACGTCAAGAAAGAACCACACGTAAGTGGACAAAAACACTTTTTGGGAGAGGAATGACAAACGTGTAAATTTAGTATGATTCCTTTTGTTATTTTAGTATCAGTAATTGTGGATTTATGTTTGTGTAGTATGTAAAATATTAGTGCTATTGCTGGCTGAGTCAAGATTATGGTATTCTACAAGCAAGTACTGCTTAAAATAATATTACTCAAAATGGATTTGAAGGGCAAGGACCATATATGATGTAAATACCTTTTCCATTCTCTTGTCATATTGTTTTAACGATACTTTGGTTGTAAAATATTCTACGTAGTAGTAACTTGTTAAAGACAACTAATAATGTTTATTAATATTAGAGATCTACTTTTTTTATGGTTATGATTTTATTGGATGGTGGTTAGGTTGAAAATTATAGGATAAGACTTGTTGATTTTAAGTTTTATTTATTCAATTATTCTTAGATGATTCAATTGTAATTATATTTATTTT